>JAMPIV010000390.1:0-241153 GCA_024509875.1 Oreohelix idahoensis
GACAATTACACAATGCCTAAAAAATTCATATCATCATTTCGTATTAGATATCTTAAATTTATGATTTATGAAGAAAAAAATCATCAAAGCACAGCGGTGAATAAACATCAATGAACCGCTATGTAGTGATACAATCATTATATTATTAAATTACAAATGTGTATCTATCATGATATAGAAAAGGAACTACTATAGAACTAGACATATCAAGAAGTCTAAGCCCTAATAGTTATGTGGAATCATGTGGGCATCTTGACAGAATGTCTGCCATCACATTATCTGATCCACGAATAGCTCGCACAGAGAAATGAAAAGGTTGAAGAGCAATTGCATATCGAGTAGACCTCGAGCTCTTCAAATTCTTACTCTGTATAGCAGTAAGAGCTTTTTGGTCGGTTTCTACTATGAAATGTGCGCCTAGAAGGAATCTCTGTAGTTTGAGGATCGACCAAACCATAGCTAATAGCTCACGGTCTAAAACCGAATAATTCCTTTCTGCCGCATTAAGTTTTCTGAAATATACATTACAGGATGCAGAGTTCCAGAGTACTCTTGCATTAGTGCCGCTCCAATCCCAGTGGATGAAGCGTCACTACGAAGAACGAATGTCTTATCTTTAGTAGGTAGCACTAAAATAGGTGGTGTTGAAAACAATGTTTTAATCTTATCCAGAGAGCATTGGCATTCCTGAGACCAGTGGACCACATTAGGCGAACCTTTCTTTAGAAGTGTTGAGAGAGGTGCCATGATAGAGGATAGATTCTGAATGAATCTGCCATAAAATTGAATAAGACCTAACAGACTTCTCACCTGTTTTTTAGTTTTAGGGATTGAGATGTTAAGTATCTTACTAGTATTATGGTCCTCTGTCTTTAGGAAACCATGACCAACTCGGTGGCCTAGGAAAGAAATTTCGCTAAAACCAATATAGGCTTTAGAGGGTTTCGCTGTCAGGTTGTGCTCACGCAAAGTAGACAGCAATTCATCTAACCCTGAATAGTGATCTTCCCAAGTATCGCTGAAAAGACAGATGTCGTCTAGATATGCAATGACATCTGACCGATAAGATAGGATTCGGCACATCATGCGTACGAATGTAGCTGGTGCGTTCATAAGACCGAAAGGCATAAAATTCCATTGGAACAAACCTCTAGGTGTTGAAAAAGCCGTGAGAGGTTTGGCGCGTTCAGATAAAGGAACTTGCCAATATCCTTTAGACAAATCAAGTTTAGTGAAAAAATGAGATTTGGAGAGTCGAGTAAGTAGCTCTTCCAGTAAAGGCATAGGTTCGGCATCGAACTTCGTTACTTGATTCAATTTTCGATAGTCAACGCAAAGACGTATGTTATTGTCTTTTTTACGAACAATAACCATCGGCGAAGAATATGCAGAGGTGGATGGTTCGATTATTTTCAAATCTATCATCTCATCCAACTCTTTCTCGACCTGTGCTTGAAAATGTATAGGTATAGGATAAGGTCTAATCCTAATAGGAGTATGGTCAGTTAGAACAATGTCATGTTCAATGACATGCGTTTGTCCAGGGATGTCAGTGAGTACATCCTGAAATGTTTGCAACATAGTTGAAACTTGTCGCTGTTCTCCTAGAGACAAATCAGGAGAGACAGTAACGTTCTTCCATGATTCACTAGAATGAAGTGGGATCATTGGAAGAGGAAGATTTACATCTGAAAAACTTGTTTCCTCATCCTGTATCACGGACAGTGATGAGTAATGACCATGTTGTACTGGAGAATTGTCCGTTGCTTGGAAAATGGGTTGCAAATAATCCGGACGTTCATGGAATTCAGTAAGCATATTGATGTGGAAGGTTTTATGCTTCCCATCAATATCGACAATATAGTCGACATCGGAAATTTTCGATATTATATCGTACGGACCTTTCCAAGAAATAAGTAATCTGTTTTCCCTACAAGGTAGTAATACAAATGCTTTGTCACCAGGACAAAGTTGTCGTAAGCATCTCTTCTTATTGGCAAATTGCCTTGACTTCTGTTTCGCAAATTCAGAAGAAGAAGTTGCTAATTTGCATGCTTCGATAATCTTTTGTCTCAACGCGATGACATATTCGTAGGATGACTTTGTGTCATCGTCAATATTGTCAGATGTAATGAGATCGTGAAGCAACGACATAGGGCCACGCGGACGCGCGCCAAAGACGAGTTCAAAGGGAGAAAATCCCGTATGTTCATTGGGTACCTCTCTGTAAGCGAAGAGGGCCGCAGGTAAAACTCTGTCCCAGTCTTGAGGATGATCCTCAGTTATCTTCCCCAGTAAGTTTTTAAGTGTTCTATTAAGGCGTTCGACCATACCATTAGACATTGGATGGTAGATACTACTTAAAGATTTATCTATCTGCAGAGTAGACATTACTTGAGACATGGTATCTGATATTAGTTGGGTGCCATGGTCTGACAATATCTCTCCGGGGAACCCCAGACGAGAAAATATAAGCCAAAGAGCATCCGCAATATCAGCAGTAGTAATGCTCTTCAGAGGAATAGCCTCTGGCCAACGTGTGCACATATCAACACACGTCAAGATAAACTGATGTCCTCTGGCAGACTTGATCTTAAATGGACCAATTATGTCTATGGCCATTTTTTGGAACGGCCGAATAGGAATGTCCGCCGCCTGAATGGGTGCAGCATGCCGTGGACCTTTGGATTTAACTTCCTGACATACTTTACAAGATCGACAATAAATCCGTATGTCCTTGTTTACCAATGGCCAAAAGAAAGCCGCAAGGACTCTTGACTTAGTACGGGAAAAACCCATGTGTCCAGCACACTGAGAGTCGTGAGCGTGCTGCAAAATTTTAACTCTCAAATTCTTGGGAACCAGGATTTGAGAATGACTTGACGTAATGGAGTCTTGAACCATACGTACAAGTACGCCATTCTTCTTTGTAATCCACGATTTACGACTTGTGTCTTTATTCGGATCACCTTTAGCTGCAAGAATGAAGAATTTCTTCAGAGTGGGATCATCTTCTTGCTGTTTTATAAACGAGTCACGAGAAATTACCAAGGGATCATCTTGGTTATGCACTTCATTATCTTCAGTAGATGAAGTTTGAGGCATATTAAGAGCCTGAGCTCTAGTGACTACAGCGTTAGCAATGTGCATGTTTTGCCTTTCCCACGTGGAAATTTGTTGCGGAGTGCATTCTTTGACTCCATGAATGCGACCGATGATGAGGTCAGCGATCGGATTCGGAAGAAGACATGCGTGTACATCTCCTGTAAAGAAAGGAGTAGCAATCCTAATGATAGCAGTAGAGTATTTCTCTAATGTGCCGCCAAATGTTACACATTTGACTACTTGTCCAGTGGCACGGGAAGGATCTACGAGTGACTGCCTAACACCAATTGTGGTGCATCCAGAATCAAATAGCACAGAGACTGGATTGTTATTCACTAAACCCTTATGTAAGACAAGAGAACCTCTTCCATCATGCGCGACTGATGCCGGAAGAGCAGGAAGAGGATGGCCACAGCTTAAAGTAGACACTGTGGTTGGCTCAAATAACGTTTTGCATTGGGGGCACTGAGATGCTCTCCCAAAATCAAAAGCGGCACATGCCATATTACTAGCATCATTATTATCTTTACTCTGTTTATAGGCTTCATTGGACTCTTGTTGTGCAGAGTTTGCCTGAAAATGTGGTTTATGTCTTTTGTATTGAGATCTACCTCGGTTATTATCACCTCTGTAGTTATTGTTACCTCTATTGTAACCCCTATTTGGGTTTGAGTCATAGTTCCCTTGGTTACCATTATCATATTCATTATAATGAGTATCTCTGTAATTATGATCTTGTTGACTCCAAGACGGATAACCCTGATAGTTTCTATAATTACTTCCTCTACGGAAATTCCTATAATTATGACCACCCCTGTGTCGAGAGCTATCAGCTCGTCTCCAGTTCTTTGAAGAAGAACCCTGAAATGATTGGTTACCTTGCTTTTGATAACTATTATGGTTACCTTTTTTATCAAATCTGTTTTGAGGTCCCTGAAATCTGTGTGAATAATTGGGATTGTATGGTGTTGCTGAAGCAACTGGCATACTCTCCTTAATCTTAGTGTTGCCAAAAGTCACGTCGGGGTGTGCAGTGACATATTGGGAACAATATTCTTCCATTTCTTTTAGAGATTTGGGTTTACGCTCATGTATAAATTCAAGGAAAGGTTTGTTCACACATGACATAATCTTATCTCTGAGCAACAAATCCATAAGTCCTTCATACGTTTTTTCTGTTTTGGAAAGTTCAATCCAACGATCAACTGTGAGACGTGCCTTTGCAGTGAATTCTGAGAATTCTACACCCGTCTCAGGTACCATCGTTTTAAATAAAAGGCGATAGCCTTCCTCACTTAGCTGATATTTTTTTATCAAAGCCGCCCTAATGACATCATAATTATCCTTATCTGCTTCTCCTACAAGGCATAATCTAGTCAAAGATTCACCTTTCAAGTTTTCTGATAATTGATTAGCGTATTGTGATTTATCCACATTATGTGTACGACAAGAACGTTCAAATCTATCCAGCCAGAATGTAATATCGTCACTGGACTGATTGAACGGTGGAACCTTAACCTTGTAAGTACAAGGTTTACCATTACCACTAGATGCCTGATTAACATTACTCATACTTGTCAATCTCAATTTCTCTAACTCAAATTCATGTTCTCTTATTGCTTTTTTCTCCTCAGCATCTAATCTTTTTTGTTCAGCCTCCCTGTCTAATCTTTTTTGTTCAGCTTCCCTGTCTAATCTTTTTTGTTCAGCTTCACTGTCTAATCTTTTTTGTTCCGCAGCAGCTTCTCTTTCTAATTTTTTTTGTTCAGCTGCAGCTTCTCTTTCTAATTTTTTTTGTTCAGCTTCAAATCTCCTTTCCTCCACCTGCATCTGCAATTTCTTTTGTTCAGCAGCAGCCTCAGCTTCTCTTTCTAATCTTTTCTCTTCAGCCATGGCTTTCCTCTCTTCTGCAGCAGCTTTTTTCTCTTCTGCAGCTAATGCTTTGTCATATTGAGCAACAGCCCATTGTTCTAATTGTTGACCAGTCTTATCAAGAGATTTCCCTTGTGTAATGAAGTATTCCAATGTAGACATGATGTCTAACAATAATACTAATCACCTGAAATAATAATAATACCACAAGTTCTTAATGACTTGATTAATCAGTATACTATCCCAATATCTGTGGGTCACAAGCCTTTAATAAGGTCTTGTATAATAGTAATAATAATCAGGTACTGGTTTATACCATAATCCAAGTGCAGTGCACAGGCAATTGTGTCTTATGAAATATACCTATATAAAACATATGTCAACCAACAGAATACATAAAGTACAAATAGGACTGACAATACAAGAACGTTTGCAGAAATCAAAATAAATCAAATAGGGAAATCAATGAAAATAATTACTGAATCTGCAAAGAATAACAACACCAATGACGTCACAATATATGAATATAAATTAAGAATAGAACTGAAAGATAGAAAAGGTTAGACCAACAAATTACAAACAAATCAAAACAAAACTAAAGAACAAAGAAATATTACAAAAATAACAATAATTACAGTCTTCACAGCTAACACAAAAGCAACAGTTGTCGCAGCAAATTTTCAATCAAGAAAATTGCACCTATAGAAAACGCCCACAACGGACCCTCTATGACATGGGATATACTGTTGTGAGGACGCCGCCCAACCTTAAACACAACCCGCTGACATAGAAACTAACATACTATACAAACAAATAACATGTAAACATAAATATATATAAATTATGTGTATGATTGTATGTGTTGCAAAATAGGCTCAGTTTTACAGTAATGGCAAAGTTATTTTTATGAAAATAAACAAACTGCCACTTTATTCAATTAAACATTCTGGCCTTAAATATTAAAGTTCATATACAGAAAACAAGAAGATCCATCGATGAAAATAGGACTTCTTAGTTCACTCATACTGTCTTCCTGTTAATATTGACAAGAATTGATCCAACTGTTCTGTGAAACTCTGTAATGTCTAATGTAAAAATGTCAACAACGCTGACCTACATACTGCATTCACTTGACAGGTCACGTGACGAAGTGTTGACAAAGAGCAAACCAATACTGCAAGTGTGTCGTATCAGCCACAGGAAACGGTCTGGTATCGGTAATCTGTTGACTTCTGAACTTCTGCGAGGTCAAACCCAGAAAGCTGGTCCACCAGTTGATAAAGTCCACTGTTTATTTTATTCCCGTTTAATGATATCCACCAAAAGATAGATATAAGTGGATGGAAGCAGACATCATCATCATCATCAGTTGATAAGATCTCTATGGTGTTGTTTGCTCCACTGTAGTGTATGGAATGTCAACTTGACCTACGCAGTGGTGTGTAGACATGGATTGAGTGTATAATGTGCGAATGATAATAAGGGTTCGTGGTGTTGACAAATGTTCTTTTCTCACACTCATGTATGGCTGGAAGTCATCGACACCAACGACTGTGTACCTTTTCTAAAGTTTAATTGGACGTACACACTCGACAGCACAGATAGTGACAAATCACAGGTTGGCATAATACATCATGGTACAGTGGATAAATGGTCTTGCAATGTTACATGGGCACTCATGTAGAATAATAGTATAAAGGACTGTCAGTAGCCAAGCCCTCAGTATCGCCCATACATATATATCATCTGACTTCACTGACTGAGCACGTCAGCTTATAAACAATATTTCAGATGGCTTCTAAACCTAATCTCGTTTAGCGACGATTCTCCAACATAATGTTCAGCACATATTTTTCCATATAATAATATTGAACCGCTAATAACGGGTTCTCATGTGTAGCAGTGATCTCTGGACTAAACAAGCGATAATACGGGCATCCCTTTTCTCTTCTTGAAAGTCACTACATGTTTGGTTCCAAGATGGCTTCACTCGTGAGCTGTCACTCACGTTTGGATACAGATAATGAATCTGTCCTAAAGTTAGTCATTCATAAAACATTTCATTGCTCTGTAGATTTGATCATGAACAATTGACTGCATTCTACAGGATATAGTGCTGCTAGGAATCGAAGTCGTTTTCATCGAGTCAAATATATTCTCTTAGACATTCAAATCGTACCTATCGAAAATGGTGGCTTCGAACGAGAGAGTTCACAAGAGTATCTTTTATTACCTTGGTATCAGAAATATGATTCTGCCATTCCTTGGCAATACGAATAAACACTGGGGTAAAGCATACACGATAGGTCTAGACGACTATCACTTTCCCCACCAATACTGAGATCACTTTTTTTCGGCGACAAGCCGACATAGAAAAAACACAGTCCCCATCAGGACGAAGCCAAATCACACCACACTCTAGCGGCACATCCGCCGAATAGCCTTTGACCTCTCTAGAGACAACAGAACATATAGTTCGACTTAGATATGTAAAGATATACAGATATAAGACAGACTCGTCCTACTCAGACAAACAATACACATAAATTCAGGCCATAGATATTCTGAAGCAAGAACAATCTATTATTACCCAAACAAAGAATAAATCGCAGAAAACTGGATTCATCCGCGGAGTTCGATCGAAAGAGCCGACACAACTTTCAAGGGAAGTAACTCAATAATGACTTTTCCTTAAGCACTATTTTGTTTACAAAATATTTGCGAACATAACAAGTATACCAATGTATAATATTGTAAGATATCAAAGACTGCACGTAACAGTCTTACCACACCTCCCGGGAAAAAAAAAAATGGACATTTTTTTTTTTTTGAAATACATCTAGGAGCAACGTACAATAGGCTCACAACGCATGAATAATGCGCAGATGAAATATCAGGACTACCTATAACGCCTAATATGAGGCTAAGTCGACTTATGGAGCGACTGGTGAGAATGTGTCTCATAAACTGAGAGAAATTATTTCTCTACAAGTATATTTTTCCAGGAGGTGTCATCAAAGTATAATACAATTCTGGCAATTACACAATGCCTAAAAAATTCATATCATCATTTCGTATTAGATATCTTAAATTTATGATTTATGTAGAAAAAATCATCAAAGCACAGCGGTGAATAAACATCAATGAACCGCTATGTAGTTATACAATCATTATATTATTAAATTACAAATGTGTATCTATCATGATATAGAAAAGGAACTACTATAGAACTAGACATATCAAGAAGTCTAAGCCCTAATAGTTATGTGGAATCATGTGGGCATCTTGACAGAATGTCTGCCATCACATTATCTGATCCACGAATAGCTCGCACAGAGAAATGAAAAGGTTGAAGAGCAATTGCATATCGAGTAGACCTCGAGCTCTTCAAATTCTTACTCTGTATAGCAGTAAGAGCTTTTTGGTCGGTTTCTACTATGAAATGTGCGCCTAGAAGGAATATCTGTAGTTTGAGGATCGACCAAACCATAGCTAATAGCTCACGGTCTAAAACCGAATAATTCCTTTCTGCCGCATTAAGTTTTCTGGAAATATACATTACAGGATGCAGAGTTCCAGAGTACTCTTGCATTAGTGCCGCTCCAATCCCAGTGGATGAAGCGTCACTACGAAGAACGAATGTCTTATCTTTAGTAGGTAGCACTAAAATAGGTGGTGTTGAAAACAATGTTTTAATCTTATCCAGAGAGCATTGGCATTCCTGAGACCAGTGGACCACATTAGGCGAACCTTTCTTTAGAAGTGTTGAAAGAGGTGCCATGATAGAGGATAGATTCTGAATGAATCTGCCATAAAATTGAATAAGACCTAACAGACTTCTCACCTGTTTTTTAGTCTTAGGGATTGAGATGTTAAGTATCTTACTAGTATTATGGTCCTCTGTCTTTAGGAAACCATGACCAACTCGGTGGCCTAGGAAAGAAATTTCGCTAAAACCAATATAGGCTTTAGAGGGTTTCGCTGTCAGGTTGTGCTCACGCAAAGTAGACAGCAATTCATCTAACCCTGAATAGTGATCTTCCCAAGTATCGCTGAAAAGACAGATGTCGTCTAGATATGCAATGACATCTGACCGATAAGATAGGATTCGGCGCATCATGCGTACGAATGTAGCTGGTGCGTTCATAAGACCGAAAGGCATAAAATTCCATTGGAACAAACCTCTAGGTGTTGAAAAAGCCGTGAGAGGTTTGGCGCGTTCAGATAAAGGAACTTGCCAATATCCTTTAGACAAATCAAGTTTAGTGAAAAAATGAGATTTGGAGAGTCGAGTAAGTAGCTCTTCCAGTAAAGGCATAGGTTCGGCATCGAACTTCGTTACTTGATTCAATTTTCGATAGTCAACGCAAAGACGTATGTTATTGTCTTTTTTACGAACAATAACCATCGGCGAAGAATATGCAGAGGTGGATGGTTCGATTATTTTCAAATCTATCATCTCATCCAACTCTTTCTCGACCTGTGCTTGAAAATGTATAGGTATAGGATAAGGTCTAATCCTAATAGGAGTATGGTCAGTTAGAACAATGTCATGTTCAATGACATGCGTTTGTCCAGGGATGTCAGTGAGTACATCCTGAAATGTTTGCAACATAGTTGAAACTTGTCGCTGTTCTCCTAGAGACAAATCAGGAGAGACAGTAACGTTCTTCCATGATTCACTAGAATGAAGTGGGATCATTGGAAGAGGAAGATTTACATCTGAAAAACTTGTTTCCTCATCCTGTATCACGGACAGTGATGAGTAATGACCATGTTGTACTGGAGAATTGTCCGTTGCTTGGAAAATGGGTTGCAAATAATCCGGACGTTCATGGAATTCAGTAAGCATATTGATGTGGAAGGTTTTATGCTTCCCATCAATATCGACAATATAGTCGACATCGGAAATTTTCGATATTATATCGTACGGACCTTTCCAAGAAATAAGTAATCTGTTTTCCCTACAAGGTAGTAATACAAATGCTTTGTCACCAGGACAAAGTTGTCGTAAGCATCTCTTCTTATTGACAAATTGCCTTGAATTCTGTTTCGCAAATTCAGAAGAAGAAGTTGCTAATTTGCATGCTTCGATAATTTTTTGTCTCAACGCGATGACATATTCGTAGGATGACTTTGTGTCATCGTCAATATTGTCAGATGTAATGAGATCGTGAAGCAACGACATAGGGCCACGCGGACGCGCGCCAAAGACGAGTTCAAAGGGAGAAAATCCTGTATGTTCATTGGGTACCTCTCTGTAAGCGAAGAGGGCCGCAGGTAAAACTCTGTCCCAGTCTTGAGGATGATCCTCAGTTATCTTCCCCAGTAAGTTTTTTAAGTGTTCTATTAAGGCGTTCGACCATACCATTAGACATTGGATGGTAGATACTACTTAAAGATCTATCTATCTGCAGAGTAGACATTACTTGAGACATGGTATCTGATATTAGTTGGGTGCCATGGTCTGACAATATCTCTCCGGGGAACCCCAGACGAGAAAATATAAGCCAAAGAGCATCTGCAATATCAGCAGTAGTAATGCTCTTCAGAGGAATAGCCTCTGGCCAACGTGTGCACATATCAACACACGTCAAGATAAACTGATGTCCTCTGGCAGACTTGATCTTAAATGGACCAATTATGTCTATGGCCATTTTTTGGAACGGCCGAATAGGAATGTCCGCCGCCTGAATGGGTGCAGCATGCCGTGGACCTTTGGATTTAACTTCCTGACATACTTTACAAGATCGACAATAAATCCGTATGTCCTTGTTTACCAATGGCCAAAAGAAAGCCGCAAGGACTCTTGACTTAGTACGGGAAAAACCCATGTGTCCAGCACACTGAGAGTCGTGAGCGTGCTGCAAAATTTTAACTCTCAAATTCTTGGGAACCAGGATTTGAGAATGACTTGACGTAATGGAGTCTTGAACCATACGTACAAGTACGCCATTCTTCTTTGTAATCCACGATTTACGACTTGTGTCTTTATTCGGATCACCTTTAGTTGCAAGAATGAAGAATTTCTTCAGAGTGGGATCATCTTCTTGCTGTTTTATAAACGAGTCACGAGAAATTACCAAGGGATCATCTTGGTTATGCACTTCATTATCTTCAGTAGATGAAGTTTGAGGCATATTAAGAGCCTGAGCTCTAGTGACTACAGCGTTAGCAATCTGCATGTTTTGCCTTTCCCACGTGGAAATTTGTTGCGGAGTGCATTCTTTGACTCCATGAATGCGACCGATGATGAGGTCAGCGATCGGATTCGGAAGAAGACATGCGTGTACATCTCCTGTAAAGAAAGGAGTAGCAATCCTAATGATAGCAGTAGAGTATTTCTCTAATGTGCCGCCAAATGTTACACATTTGACTACTTGTCCCGTGGCACGGGAAGGATCTACGAGTGACTGCCTAACACCAATTGTGGTGCATCCAGAATCAAATAACACAGAGACTGGATTGTTATTCACTAAACCCTTATGTAAGACAAGCGAACCTCTTCCATCATGCGCGACTGATGCCGGAAGAGCAGGAAGAGGATGGCCACAGCTTAAAGTAGACACTGTGGTTGGCTCAAATAACGTTTTGCATTGGGGGCACTGAGATGCTCTCCCAAAATCAAAAGCGGCACATGCCATATTACTAGCATCATTATTATCTTTACTCTGTTTATAGGCTTCATGGGACTCTTGTTGTGCAGAGTTTGCCTGAAAATGTGGTTTATGTCTTTTGTTTTGAGATCTACCTCGGTTATTATCACCTCTGTAGTTATTGTTACCTCTATTGTAACCCCTATTTGGGTTTGAGTCATAGTTCCCTTGGTTACCATTATCATATTCATTATAATGAGTATCTCTGTAATTATGATCTTGTTGACTCCAAGACGGATAACCCTGATAGTTTCTATAATTACTTCCTCTACGGAAATTCCTATAATTATGACCACCCCTGTGTCGAGAGCTATCAGCTCGTCTCCAGTTCTTTGAAGAAGAACCCTGAAATGATTGGTTACCTTGGTTTTGATAACTATTATGGTTACCTTTTTTATCAAATCTGTTTTGAGGTCCCTGAAATCTGTGTGAATAATTGGGATTGTATGGTGTTGCTGAAGCAACTGGCATGCTCTCCTTAATCTTAGTATTGCCAAAAGTCACGTCGGGGTGTGCAGTGACATATTGGGAACAATATTCTTCCATTTCTTTTAGAGATTTAGGTTTACGCTCATGTATAAATTCAAGGAAAGGTTTGTTCACACATGACATAATCTTATCTCTGAGCAACAAATCCATAAGTCCTTCATACGTTTTTTCTGTTTTGGAAAGCTCAATCTAACGATCAGCTGTGAGACGTGCCTTTGCAGTGAATTCTGAGAATTCTACACCCGTCTCAGGCACCATCGTTTTAAATAAAAGGCGATAGCCTTCCTCACTTAGCTGATATTTTTTTATCAAAGCCGCCCTAATGACATCATAATTATCCTTATCTGCTTCTCCTACAAGGCATAATCTAGTCAAAGATTCACCTTTCAAGTTTTCTGATAATTGATTAGCGTATTGTGATTTATCCACATTATGTGTACGACAAGAACGTTCAAATCTATCCAGCCAGATTGTAATATCGTCACTGGACTGATTGAACGGTGGAACCTTAACCTTGTAAGTAGAAGGTTTACCATTACCACTAGATGCCTGATTAACATTACTCATACTTGTCAATCTCAATTTCTCTAACTCAAATTCATGTTCTCTTATTGCTTTTTTCTCTTCAGCATCTAATCTTTTTTCTTCAGCTTCCCTGTCTAATCTTTTTTGTTCAGCTTCACTGTCTAATCTTTTTTGTTCCGCAGCAGCTTCTCTTTCTAATTTTTTTTTGTTCCGCAGCTGCTTCTCTTTCTAATTTTTTTTGTTCAGCTTCAAATCTCCTTTCCTCCACCTGCATCTGTAATTTCTTTTGTTCAGCAGCAGCCTCAGCTTCTCTTTCTAATCTTTTCTCTTCTGCCATAGCTCTTCTCTCTTCTGCAGCTAATGCTTTGTCATATTGAGCAACAGCCCATTGTTCTAATTGTTGACCAGTCTTATCAAGGGCTTTCCCTTGTGTAATGAAGTATTCCAATGTAGACATGATGTCTAACAATAATACCAATCACCTGAAATAATAATAATACCACAAGTTCTTAATGACTTGATTAATCAGTATACTATCTCAATATCTGTGGGTCACAAGCCTTAATAAGGTCTTGTATAACAGTAATAATAATCAGGTACTGGTTTATACCATAATCCAAGTGCAGTGCACAGGCAATTGTGTCTTATGAAATATACCTATATAAAACATATGTCAACCAACAGAATACATAAAGTACAAATAGGACTGACAATACAAGAACGTTTGCAGAAATCAAAATAAATCAAATATGGAAATCAATGAAAATAATCACTGAATCTGCAAAGAATAACAACACCAATGACGTCACAGTATATGAATACAAATTGTGAATAGAACTGAAAGATAGAAAAGGTTAGACCAACAAATTACAAACAAATCAAAACAAAACTAAAGAACAAAGAAATATTACAAAAATAACAATAATTACAGACTTCACAGCTAACACAAAAGCAACAGTTGTCGCAGCAAATTTTCAATCAAGAAAATTGCACCTATAGAAAACGCCCACAACGGACCCTCTATGACGTGGGATATTCTGTTGTGAGGACGCCGCCCAACCTTAAACACAACCCGCTGACATAGAAACTAACATACTATACAAACAAATAACATGTAAACATAAATATATATAAATTATGTGTATGATAGTATGTGTTGCAAAATAGGCTCAGTTTTACAGTAATGGCAAAGTTATTTTTATGAAAATAAACAAACTGCCACTTTATTCAATTAAACATTCTGGCCTTAAATATTAAAGTTCATATATAGAAAACAAGAAGATCCATCGATGAAAATAGGACTTCTTAGTTCACTAATACTGTCTTCCTGTTGATATTGACAAGAATTGATCCAACTGTTCTGTGAAACTCTGTAATGTCTAATGTAAAAATGTCAACAACGCTGACCTACATACTGCATTCACTTGACAGGTCACGTGACGAAGTGTTGACAAAGAGCAAACCAATACTGCAAGTGTGTCGTATCAGCCACAGGAAACGGTCTGGTATCGGTAATCTGTTGACTTCTGAACTTCTGCGAGGTCAAACCCAGAAAGCTGGTCCACCAGTTGATAAAGTCCTCCTTTATTCCAGTTAATGATATCCACCAAAAGATAGATATAAGTGGATGGAAGCAGACATCATCATCATCAGTTGATAAGATCTCTATGGTGTTGTTTGCTCCACTGTAGTGTATGGAATGTCAACTTGACCTACGCAGTGGTGTGTAGACATGGATTAAGTGTATAATGTGCGAATGATAATAAGGGTTCGTGGTGTTGACAAATGTTCTTCTCTCACACTCATGTATGGCTGGAAGTCATCGACACCAACGACTGTGTACCTTTACTAAAGTTTAATTGGACGTACACACTCGACAGCACAGATAGTGACAAATCACAGGTTGGCATAATACATCATGGTACAGTGGATAAATGGTCTTGCAATGTTACATGGGCACTCATGTAGAATAATAGTATAAAGGACTGTCAGTAGCCAAGCCCTCAGTATCGCCCATACATATATATCATCTGACTTCACTGACTGAGCACGTCAGCTTATAAACAATATTTCAGATGGCTTCTAAACCTAATCTCGTTTAGCGACGATTCTCCAACATAATGTTCAGCACATATTTTTCCATATAATAATATTGAACCGCTAATAAAGGGTTCTCATGTGTAGCAGTGATCTCTGGACTAAACAAGCGATAATACGGGCATCCCTTTTCTCTTCTTGAAAGTCACTACATGTTTGGTTCCAAGATGGCTTCACTCGTGAGCTGTCACTCACGTTTGGATACAGATAATGAATCTGTCCTAAAGTTAGTCATTCATAAAACATTTCATTGCTCTGTAGATTTGATCATGAACAATTGACTGCATTCTACAGGATATAGTGCTGCTAGGAATCGAAGTCGTTTTCATCGAGTCAAATATATTCTCTTAGACATTCAAATCGTACCTATCGAAAATGGTGGCTTCGAACGAGAGAGTTCACAAGAGTATCTTTTATTACCTTGGTATCAGAAATATGATTCTGCCATTCCTTGGCAATACGAATAAACACTGGGGTAAAGCATACACGATAGGTCTAGACGACTATCACTTTCCCCACCAATACTGAGATCACTTTTTTTCGGCGACAAGCCGACATAGAAAAAACACAGTCCCCATCAGGACGAAGCCAAATCACACCACACTCTAGCGGCACATCCGCCGAATAGCCTTTGACCTCTCTAGAGACAACAGAACATATAGTTCGACCTAGATATGTAAAGATATACAGATATAAGACAGACTCGTCCTACTCAGACAAACAATACACATAAATTCAGGCCATAGATATTCTGAAGCAAGAACAATCTATTATTACCCAAACAAAGGATAAATCGCAGAAAACTGGATTCATCCGCGGAGTTCGATCGAAAGAGCCGACACAACTTTCAAGGGAAGTAACTCAATAATGACTTTTCCTTAAGCACTATTTTGTTTACCAAAATATTTGCGAACATAACAAGTATACCAATGTATAATATTGTAAGATATCAAAGACTGCACGTAACAGATGACAATGGCGTACTAAGGGTGGTGCAATTGGGACGGACCACCCCGGTTGACAGCTAGGTAGGGGTGCCATCGGACACTATTATTATATTACTTATTGTTGAAAATGTATTGCAAGTGCTTTTTTTATTGCCAAGGGTATAATCCGCCCCGGGTGCCAAATACTTGAGGTACGCCTCTGCATTATGAGGTTGCCAGCCCCATGCAAAACCTCGTATTATCCGCCTTGTACGATATGTCTGAGTGGTCTCATCATAAGGCCAGATGTAATAACAATGACAGACCTGTGGCAGAAAACATGACAAAAGTCAATGCAGCCAGAAGTTAAAGAGAGAAAATGGAACAGAAACAGCTAATCAGTATAGACACATACTTTACTCAAACCATCAGGGGAAGAGAAGATGATGAGGCCAAAGAGAACGTTAAGAGCTGTGGAAAAAGATGGCAAGGCAATATGGATCTCATTGGTTGAGCTGACAAAGAAACGGGTCAATCTAGAAATCGGTGGCAAGCAGTAGTTGATGTTTTATGTTTCACAGACAACATCAGCAATGGTTGCGATGACAATGCAGGCTGATTTTTTATCATGAGGCGATTTCTTGCCGAGAGTTGTTGTTGTGGTTTTGAAAAGGTGGTGGGTGGAGAGCGGGCACTTAACAGCTGACCATTATTGCCTCTTCTCGTTCCATTTTGGTCTACCCTGTTCAACCTGAAACTTGGTTATAATTGGGGTATTTAGTGTCATTTTATTTACTAATTTTGTATTAAATTTAAATAACTATTGTCTTTTGCAGTTGCTGGTTTTAATTTATATTAGTATTTGTCATTTTATTTTCAGTTTTGTATTGTATGTAGATAACTATTGTCCTTTGCACTTGGTTTTAATTTGTATTAGTATTTGAGGTGAAACCTCAGAAATGAGGTCTCAGAGGAAGGTGGTTGAAGTAACAAGAAGAGACATGGTCCGCAACCAGACGATACGGTAAGGCCTCAAAACCCAACCCATGCAGACCCGAGTAGAAAATACCCAATCACGATGGTTTGGTCATGTATGCAGAATGGGAGTAGATCGGCTACCACGACAAATATGTGAAATTTAGAGCCAGGGATCCAAACCTCCAGGACAACCCAGAGTTCACTAGGAGGATAACAGAACCTCGTTGTCTTTCCTTGTCCTTCTTACCGAGAGGCGAAGGTACCAAGCATTTATACGCTCTTGCAGAATGGGCCCTTTTCGAATTTCCAGAATGCCGATAGCATCTCTTTATTTTATGTTGCCTGATGCGCTATACCTTTCTTTCTTCCTTTCTTTCTGTCTGTCTTTCTTTCTGCATTTATTTCGTTCTTTCTTCCATTCTTTCTTTTTTCTTTCCATTTTTGTTTGTCTTTCTCTCAGTATTTTTGTCTGTCTAGTCTTTTCTTTTCGTTCTTATCGTATATCTTTTTTGATTGTTGTTTCTTTAATCCTAGTCTCTACGCTGTCTTCCCCTTGCACGTTTGCTCCAGTCTACCTAGCTGTAAATGGGTACCTGACTTTTCTATTGAGTTGGGGAAGAAAAAGGCAGCGAGGAAGGGAACTGGTCACCCTAGTGCCCTTGATATATAGAGTGACGTCAACTGAGTCAGAATCGAAAACGAGGCTGAACGACGTGGACGCCATTTTTTGTCGACAATACCTGGGTTAGTAGCGGGAATAAGCGTCGAGTAAGATTTTTTTTTTTAAATTAATGAAGAAAAATATCCCGTTCAACCTCTGATGGGTTATAATTAGGATATATATTGTTTTCAATTCCAAATAATATGAACAACTGCCGATGAGAAAGTGGCATCACATTTGTCAAATCATTGTAAATAGGGACAATCACAATTATGCTAATACGTTAAATAAATAAACAAAAAAAAACAAACAAAATCAAGAAGAAACTCTGAACAAGAATTATATTAAAATGGAGGGGTGTAAAGGCCTGGTGGTTCCAGTTATATAACTGACTTTAACAGATATTTAATTGACTTTCATCTGTTAAAAGTCATATGCATTGTAAGAACAGCATCAGACCTTCACATTCCCAGACACTAATATTAACATTTGTTCGTGATAAATATTGTTTGACTATATTATGCAGTTCCCTAGGTCTGTTTATTCTTAACACCTCTTCTATATTTATAAGATTATATAAAATTATATAATAAAACTATAATAAAATCTTTGTTGCTAAATAGTGGAATTCTAACGGAATATAAAATTCAACGGAGTATGTGTTAAAAATCCACGCTACTGATTCTTTTCAATAAACCGGTAAGTAAACTAGTTTTCTTCTTTTTGTTTTGTTACTTGAAATACAAATAATAGTACAAATATGTGCTACTGTATTTTCATCTAATTTTATTTCAAATTATTAGCTAACCTAAACGAAAATGCAAATTGGGTCCGAAACTCATGATCGGGTCCATTTTCCTGCAATACGGGTACGACCGAAAATGGCAGCCAAATTTTAGTTGTCGTCACTCTATACTGTATATCAAGGGCACTAGGTCACCCCACCTCTCAATGCTGGACCTAGTGAAGTCTCTAACACTTCGCTCCCCTACGGCAGTATTTGTTATGTGACTACCTTCACCTATTACTATCACCAGTGCTAGTGTAACCACCACTAGTAAGCCACCACCACGACTATTACTTTTTACATCACCACAATCACTGTACTGTCTACTACAACAACCATCATGCAGAGCTGCGCCATCCACTTTCTCTGTGTCTGTAAATGTCTTTTGAGTTTGTTTTAAAGAAGATAAAATGTTGCCTCTTTTTGGCGAGGCGCGCATCGTTCGACCTAGACACATGGTCTATCGGTTATATTAGGACGCATATCCTAATTTCAAAGATCGCGTGGTCTAGATATATGCGGTTTTTAGAGAAGACATATTTCGGCCTAGTGGTAGAATATTGAGCGTCTAATTGGCTGAGTGGGTAGAGCAATGGCCTTCCGAAGCAAAGCTGCTGAGTATTAAAACAAAAAACATGGCAGCGTGACGCTCCAGTCAACACATATGTAAATGGGTACACTACTCTGCTTTTGAGTTTGGAAAAGCTAAGGCGGTGTGGAAGGACACTGGTCACCACGCATTTTAAAGCTGGACCTTGTATAATGAAATCTCTAACACTTTACTCCCTTTCGGTAATATCCGCTATGGGTAGAATATTCTGGTGGCGTAGAGAAGTTAACGGCTGTCCCACGGACACGGGACAACTAATTAAAAAAATTTCCACAGCGCCTTTTGTCCTAGTCAGGCTCACAGTTTGGTGAGGGGGACAGGGACACACACCTCCACGGATCTTACTCATTATCTGCTTATCCCCTCCATTGTTGAGTGTCAAACGTGCAGCAGGGGTCAGTCAACCCGCCGACCGCTTGTGACTTCATTGTGCATAATAAGGAAGCAGGTAGCCATTGTCCGTCCACGCAGCGGCGGCTGCAGTTATGGGCAGAGAATTCATGACCGGAAGAAAGACGGCTTAACTTGGTGCAGGCAGACGAGGTTGTGGGAGAGTTTTGCACAGAAACAAAGCGTTTTTTATGGTTAAGATACACACAGACATGTGTGATGGGAATATGAAAAATTAGAATAGAAAGAGAGAGACACAGAGAGAGAACGAACTTTATTTTCAAAGGGTTTAGAATTGGGCACGCAGGCCTGTCTAACTTTCTGCCCTGCCCCTCTCTCTCCCTCTCTCTCCCCCCTGTCAACATCTCATCCATAGGTCAACATTTCTTTTCCTCTTCCGCTCGTTTTTAATGGGAATAATTTGTTTTATATCCATGTAATACTATTATATAATGTAATGTATGTGAGAATGTACCCGCATACCACTGTACTGTAGAGATGTGAATGTTTCCGTTTGCTTAAATGGGTCATGTACATGCAGATATAATTTTTTTTAAACTGCTGAAAGACTTTTTCTGCTACAGAAGTGCGCAAGAAAGTGTTATTATTATTATTTCAATTTCCGCCAAGAATGTATGGATGTAAGCGAGAATGTGTTTTTGTAATTTTTGTATTGAGGATTGATGACACATTCAAAAATACTACAGATTAGACGTTTTGACCGCATAAGTGAGTGTCGGTATACATAACTTATTTATTTATTGTTTTGTTTATATTATTTTATTTTTATTATTATTATTTTTCTTCAGTCACTATCTTGTTTATTTGAAAAAAAAAAACCTACTCATTTTTTATTATGATTGTAAACTGTAAATGCATGCTGTTATGTTAACTTTATAATGTTGCATGCCTTTAAATTAATGCTTAAAGTAATATGTGGGAATAAAAGGATATAGTATGCAAGATTAATGAGAGTGAAAGGGCAGAATGTTAGACGGGCCTGCGCGCCCAATTCTTAACCCTTCGAAAATAAAGTTCGTTCGTTCTCTCTGTATCATATTGCATATTGTTTCCTCTCATTCCCACATGTTACTTTAAGCATTAATTTAAAGGCATGCAACATTATAAAGTTAATATAATAGCATACATTTATAGTATTCAATCATAATCAAAATTAAGTATGTTTAAAAAACAAAAATAGAAAGTAATAAAAGGAAAAATCATACAAACAAGCAAATAAATAAAACCCAAATCTCCCATACAGTACATCAGACATTGATTTGAAACATGATCAAGTTTAGGTGGCAAATAATCAGAACTCATTAAATATTCGAGCAGTCTGCTATTGAATGAGTATACTTTTAAGGGTATGTGGTCGGGAGCCGCGCTGGTGTAATGGTTACCACACTGCGCTAGCGATCAGGTGTTCAAGGTTCAAACCCGGGCGCGGGCATTTGTAGCAGTGTCATCGACCGGGATTTTGACTGAATAACCTGAACGGCTCCTGAGATAAACCCTCTGTGGATGGGATGAGCAGATACTGCCGGAGGGAGGGAATTGTGAAAGCCTTCACTATACTAGGCCCAGTGAGAAGAGAGAGTGAGAGAGAGAGAGTACGTGCGTGTGTGTTTGTGTTTGTATTTCCCAGTCTAACTATCCCTAATGGTATTTCTCCAGTTTACAATTCTTAACTCATTCTTTGTCTCTATCCCTAATGGTTTTCTCCAGTTTACAATGGCAGGATTTTTAAGGTCAAGCATCTCTTCTTCTCTAATCCTAATGATATTATATCGAGATGATATTATATTATAGTAGCGAGAGGAAAGATATAATGATAGTGATATTATCCTGGACAAATAGATGTATCAGATGATACCAGGATAGCGCCAGATAAGAGACTGGTCTTACAAGAAATACCCCATTCTCTGAAAAGAGTAATGTTGTATCGACATCAAAGGTATAGTCAAGCTGTATAGGTTCCTAGATGAGATGGTAATGTACTATCTTAGGTTCCTATGATGCCCCTCTCCAGACAAACCTTAGACAATGACTCTGCTAGGGGTACTTAACTAACCAACAAGAGTTATGAACCAAACTTAAATAATTCAATAAAGACTGTTGGTACAATTTATAATTTATTTATGTACAGGATCTCTCTTTGTTCTGTTGGATAAGTTTCAAATAAACTCAAATTGATTGAAAATATATATATGGTTTCACTGTCAAGTATTTACATTACTTTTAAAGTTAATTAAAGTTCATCTTCTTCTGTTTTCTTGATCTTTGATGAAAACTGTCTTTCTTTTGTGCTAAACTTGAACAAATGTTAATATTATTATATCACAAGTTATAAAGGCATTTGCTATGTTCTTTAACACCACATACTTATTTTCATCATTTCAGTTTTCACTTGTAAAGAATAAACTCGTAGGTATGGTCCACATTCTTTAGATTCTTATAATTGTGGTGGATTTGGATGTTAAAGAGAAATAGTCAGTATGTGTCTTCAGAGTGAGGTCAGCTATGCAAGTCCCTGAGTCTAATAGTTGATTATGATGTTCTCAGGGTACCTGACTGCTACCACCCTACGATCTCACTCTGCGATTTATTTTGGGTATCTAGTGTTTGTGATGTTATTTATATGGCTTGGTGTCTAGGGTAATGAAAAATGTAGTGATAATTGCGTTAAACAAATTGTCGTAGATTTTTGATAGGAGAATTAAGACTTGGGTTGGTCCCTTCTGAATAGATTAAAATAAGTGATAGTCACAGTGAGAGATAGTAATAGCAATAGATTTCCATGAGTGAGATGGTAGACTGTGATAGAGGCTGTCTCTGAAATCGAGAAATCTTCTCTCTTTCACCTATCTTCTACGACAGATTTAGAGGAGTCAGACAGTCTAAACGGGACCCCAAGATGCAACAATAGTGAATGCAGTCAGCGACCCATAGCTTGACTGCTTGCATCAGGACCAGCGAACCAGAGCAGGTCAGGACCAGCGAACCAGAGCAGGTCAAGACCGTACTCCACCTCCACGTGGTGGTCCTGGACACAGTCTGCAGCAGTGCAGTCTGGCTGAGCGAGTACGGATCGAAATGGAAAGGCAAACCCGGTCCCTAAAAAATGCCGTGCAGAAGTCGGATGTGTCGACCGAAAGGTGCAGATATCACAGCTTAGGCGCAAACAGACACAACGCAACCACCGTCCTTTTCAGGGCGAACGAGGAAGAAGAAGAAGAAGACAGTCTAAACATATATATATATATATATATATATATATATATATATATATATATATATATATATATATATATATATATATATATATATATATATATATAACATATATATATTCTATCCACTCACGTGCACGCACATACAAGACGACAGTTAGACGTACAGACGTGGGAAAACTATAACAGATGATTATATAGATATTCTAGAACGAGCTGACCAACACGCTGATTAAGTTTAAGGGCAGTTTTAATTATCATCTAAAATCCCATCACAACACATAAAATTACATCAAAGCATATACAAATAGTCATAAAAATCAAGGAATTTCTACAAGAAATGATAGACCCACAGTTATGATCTTCCCTCGATGTTTAGCCCAGTCCCGTTAGGAGAACGATGATAGCCCAAAGAGTCACAGATACATATGATTTGGGTCTAATATTTTCCCCTTTTAAAGGTATGAACTACTTTGATAGCAGTATCTATTCTAAGGAAAAAAATATAGTTTAGCAACAAAATCTTGCATAAGGAAAGTTACAAAGTGAGTGAATCAAACGAAGAACATCCTTCAGTCTACTTTCACTCGGTTCTTTCATCAGGGCCCTGACTCACGCAACCTAATCTACAATCGTGCTGTTGTTCGCCGTCTGGCGCAAGCCTTAGTGTACACTTCGTTTAATCTGTCTATCTGTGGATGAAGCGGATACCCAGCTCTGCAGATATTGGTTTCATTCAACGTGTCCGGGGAGCGTCCTCTTCAGGCGATCGTTCTTTCTTTACAGATTTAAGTTAATGTCACTTATTCACGAGGTAAGAGTTTGGGTTTCAGCGGGCACACAGTGTCAGAACACGAGGTTTCCCTTAATTAGGAAGATGACCGGTGGACAACTTCTCTCAACAGATAATCTTGGTTCACCACACACTTGGTCAAATAATGTCGGAAAAGTTAATGTTTTTTCTGTAATTATTCTCGCCACAAGGCAGCATGTACATTAGAGTTAGTGAAGAAATATGATCTGGCTCAAAGGCCCAGTATAAGCATTTATTCTTTAAAAAAACCCGTTAGTGGGATTGGTATTCTGTCTATCTCTGAAGGCACACGCCCTGTCAGACAGGTGTTACTTGAAAAACCCACGTGGTTAAAGATATAAAATGTTTATGTTTCTCACAGCTTTGTCTCTGTACTAAACGCCGGCAAAGTTGGTTACCCCAGTACTGAATAAAGAAAAAATACATATGAAATATTTTACATATTATGTACTCAATATAACTTACATTTGAACTGCAAGCGTAGAGCTTGACTTGACGTTTAAACTTTCCCGTGAAATAAGTTACATATAAAAATCAATCATCATGAATTAGGAATACATACGTATTCCGTCAACACTCATGAGGCATCTAGCATTTATAAGTTAGTTTAGAAAAATTATTCTCGTCTGATTATTTAGCAGTTAAATTAAATTCATTATAGCTACATGATTTTAAGCTAGAAATTATAATTTATTCTGTTTTACCACTGTAACTCGTCGACTAGAGAATATAACAGACTTATTTTAATTCACTCTGCACAAAAGAACTAGTAAAAAATAGGTGATTAAACACTTAATTACTCACAAAATATTAGCTACTTAATGTAATATTTACCTCAACACAGAACGACGGTATCACAACCAAACTAAGAGGTTCACTTATAAGTTTAAGTATCTAGAACGAAGTGACCACGTCTACTGCAAATGGAGAATGAGTGAAATCAAGTTTCAAACTCTGGTTAATATCTTAAACAAGCCAAAGGCTCCTACTATTTCCAAAAACCCGATCTCTCCCCTCTCCTAACACCTACGTTAGCTTAGACGCATGCCGTAACTGCCACCAGTGCGTCTTCACACCTCCGTCTAACTATCTGACCGTGAGCGCGCGTGTCAGAGGCGAAATGCCAGACACTCTATCTCCACTGCAGAGGGCAATTTTCACACTTCGCCGGGAGCTAGCCTGACGAAAAACTCTCGTGACAGCTGCAAATGTAGACAATTTGTTTGCTCATCATGTCTGATAGACTAAAATCTCACCTAAAATCATCTTGTGCAAGGGACTGACACGTTAGGTAATCTACTGCGTTTCTAAATGAGAAACCGAAACCAGGCGAAAGTATGAATGGGAAAATAGTAATGTTTATAGTCGCAAACGTATGAATGCGAAAAACACAGGAAAAGGATAAAGAGTGATAATAAAATAGAGGACACGGGTAGAAAAAAGAAGAGAATATAGATAATTTATAGATCATAATACTCTATGCCACACAAATAAAATTTTAACTCACTAAAATCGAATAAAACAAGACTGGGTTTAAAGTTATGATATATATATATATATATATATATATATATATATATATATATATATATATATATATATATATATATATATATATATATATATATATATATATATATATATATATATATATATATATATATATATATATATATATATATATATATATATATATATATATATATATATATATATATATATATATATATATATATATATATATATATATATATATATATATATATATATATATATATATATATATATATATATATACAATTTTAATTTCCTGTCCCTCAAATTTTTTTAGGACAGGAATGTTTAAAACTTAAAAGTGAAAATATGGTTTTATACCAAATTAAATACACAAGAAGGACATATGTCCAATATATCTTAATATGTTAATGTTTATAAACGTTTATTCCCTGTTGGAAAATACTGTTCTATGAAGAGACAAGATTGGGAAAAACTGGTTTTCGCATCATATCACAAACTGTTTCTGAATAGGGTGGAGATTAAACACATTTGAGTTTGCATATAAGCCCGCAAGATTTTGGCTTATCTTTGAATTCTTGTTGACGCTGAATGACTTGCTCGAGAAAACTGCACACTGCTTCACTACAGTGTATACTGGAGACTGCTAATACTCTTAGGCTTCGATATAGAAACAACCGGTAGGTTGCCTCAAATTCTACAGCTCCGGCTTCTGACCAACTTGATACTGGGTGATGTAACCCTGAAACAAGAGGAACAAGCCTCCCTAAGTCTCTAGTTAATTATCTCCACCACTACCAATTTAACATCATTAAACATGTATTGTGATCAGATAAAAGAGCTAACTAAATTAGCTACAGTCTTTAACTTTACTTTTCTTTTTCTCCAGAGTTAATATACCAACAGGCCTGCCAGTGACTTTCTATTATTACAATCCAAATAATGTATGATATTATTCAACTCAAGTTTATTTTGATTTGCTTCCTAAGTCTGCTTAGACATGCCTGTGCTCCTAGTATGTCGCAATCTTCCACAAAGACAAAATGTCGTACACACACAATGTTATGGCGCCCTATCTGGGTTGGCCTCTACATCTAATAATGTATTTAAAAAGTTATTCATCTTACCGCAATCAATGAAATAAATCACACAATTTGTTACGGTTAACAGGCTATCAATGGGTCAACTCTAGATAGCTGCTGCTTCAGACGCAAAGGCAAATCGGTCACTAATTGCCTTGCCTTGAACCTAGCTTGTAGGAAATATTTGTCAAGTGGCACCCTGCGTAGCAGAAGCGTTAGTTTTATTCCCTCTATGTCTATACTAACATTAGCCAATCAGTTTAAAACTACGCCGATTTGACTCTTTTTTGAAAATCCCAAACATTTATGTACGTTTATCAATAAGTTCGTCAGTCTGATTCTAATATTACTATTTAGACTATGTGTCGCTTTAGGCGGGCAAAACTTCAAAGATACCTCTCCCTTCCTCACTAGTAGTGTCTATCAAAATGAGGCAAGCCAATTTGACTTGTTTCCAACCAACGCGACTAGAAAAATGTAACTTTTAAATTGAGCTGGGATATCAGTGTGTCCGTCTATCTGTTGTCAATTTTCTTTTTATTTTATGCAATAACTCAGTCACTTTTGAAGCGATTTTAAAGATGAAAAGTGATTATTAATCAGGCTAGTGTTCTTTATCTAGCCAGTATATTTTCATCTACGTCTTTATCTAAGTTTTCCTTTTGCCCCTTTTCTCTCCCCTGCACTCATTTGTTTCAGTTTGACAATACCCAAGTGGGTTTAGACTTTTCCATACTAACCCCCCTCTTCTCTCTATCTCCCGTCTTTTTTGAAGACGAAACACGTGTTGGCCGACTGCCAAAACGGTTTCATGTTATATTTAAAAATTAGTACGGAGTAACGAAAAAGCCTTTGGTAATAGGGATGGGTACCATCGCGTGGCGTTAATAGATTCAAAACGCAAGCCGCTCGCTGGCTTTTTTTTTTTTTGGAAAATGCGACGTTCTTGAAAATAAAAAATATAACTACTGTAATATATTACTCGATTATTTTTCAAATGTAGTTATTTATTTCTCAGCTGCAGTTTGCCCCGTTCTGAAAAAAACGACGTCTAACGACAACTGTCGCGTGTTGTAACTAATAATAGATTCTTAGAATACGTTAATTAAAAAAAATTCAAGTAGTGTCCAATGTTTTGCATTAGATTTTATCGACCTTGACAATTTTCAAATTTTTATAGTAGCGGGTTATAAACGGTAACTTTACGTCACTAGAATTGGACTTTTGAGAAATATGAGCAGGGTAGAGCAATGGTGGCGGGAAGTGTAGAGGATCTATCTTGGCGTATTAAAACAAAATTCAAATACAGTATTATCATTATAATTTGAGCTGGAGGGTTAAAACGGTGCATTTTACCACAATAATCTTAAGTTCTAATTTCTTTTGCATAGTACGGTTTTTTTTGTAAAGTCAAGTAGCCCCAAACAAGGCTACTTATCTTCGAAAAGTTTTTCTAGGCCTGGCCCAGCAATGGAACTGGAAAGAATCCCACAACTGCGGTTCTTCCAATCTTAAAGATGGCACTGTTGAAGACCCACTGACATTTCACAAGGGCTCAGAATAACAAAAGCTTCCTCCAGCTGACTTCGGCACGTAGAATTTAGTAAACTCTTCAAGGCAGAATATAACCTGAAATACAATATATATAACCCACGTAGTATCGCTCACTGACTCTCTATCCAGTCAGGAGGTAAGATGAGACAGATCAGACAAGATGTGGTTACTCATGAGAATCATAGCTAGTCAAAAATAACATAATTCATTTAATTAATAGCAAACTATTCCAGTAACTCTCTGGTTGCAGTTTGTCCATAATTTGCTTCCTTATAATCAGATGGCCTTGTGGAAAGAGTTATGTTATAACTCAATTTGTACAGTAAAATAATTTCTTTCATTCTTTCCATCTTTCCAGCAAACTTAAGATCTTCAAAATACTTTCCTAAAACTAACATCACAATCTACACGTCCATCTGCTTTTATTTCACAATTAAATTGAGCTAACACATGTTTGAATTCCCTCCAAGAATTACACAGTGATTTCACACACACTTATCCACTTCTATAAGGCACATATTAATAATATCATTATATATATTTACATAATTACATTCTTTCTTACCCTCAAATACATGCAGACCGGCTTTTAATGGCTCTACAGGCTGTGTTACCCTGCAGATGACAATGGAGTCTGGTAGTAGACGATTTCGCTCATGTCTGAAGTTTGAATTGTGTGGCAAGTGTTTTACTATCGGTAACTTTCGACTTTTGTAGGTCAATGTTTATCCGTACGAGAAAGCATCAAGGCCAAAGTATTTTGTAGACTAGAAAAAGTGAAAATTTTAGGCGTTCTGTGCTAGTATGAAAAACCTGAAATCGTTATAGTTTCTTTATCTCTGAACAGATTTCCTTCATCCAAAGCTTATTTTTTTTCTTAGGGCTAAGCTCTATCTATTGCAGTATCTCTCTTATGTCTAGATTAATCTTTTCCCTGGAGCAGCCTAAACATGGCAAAGCACAACATGGTTCATGCTTCGATGCATTAAATACACACTGTCTCCGGTTCTACACCACTTCCAGTGACATTATAGATATCTGACAATAGCTAATGATCCCTATTATCGAATTATGTTCCTCATCATTGATATATTCCGTTCATATCTGCACATTGCCTTTCGAAAAATTGTCAACATCTACACTTTCTCGTCTTCCTACTAAAAGGCCTTACACATTTATTAGCATTGTGTGTACCGAGCTGCGGTTTTGATTGGTTGTTTGACTTCTCGGAATTTCTGTACGGTGTAATATTTTGAATGAGGGCCAAGATAATATTCAGATTTCACTACAATCCTGTTAAAAATTCTAAAATTTTAAAGCACTTTTTTAAAACTTCACACGATGTTTATTTATTTGTCCACTGTATAAGTAGCTATATAAAAAGACATAAAACCACTTTTTAAACTACAATAGAAGAAAGAGCCCAAGACAGATGAGCGATATGAAGACAATATTACAAGTTAGAACAGAACATCAGCAATGAACAGGGAAGAGACTGCCAGACTGTACCACCGATGCAAAAAACTGAAAACATTGGAAATCCACTGCAGTCATTCTTCTATGCGGCGATGGTAGCTGATCTGAGCTGATAGATTCACATAACTATGTGTGGCATATTCTTTCGTGTTGTATTTCCTCGCAAAGCGCCACAGGATCTGTTATCAACCAAAATCCAGGCTTCATTCATACATTCTCCATTCAACGTAAGCCTATAAAAAACTCATAACTAGTCATCTGTCCCGCGCCATCAGCTTATCATAGATGTGTGTGTGTGTGTGTGTGTTTGTATGAATGTATCATATGTGTGTTATTGAGTTTGCATGAATACACCATTATAATTTATAATTAATTTACTGATGTACAATATGGAATTCAAAAAAAATTAGACAGCATGTTGCTAGCAACATAACGTCTTACTTACTTATAAAGTCGTTCCTCTTCTACCCTGCGGTGTAGAGGTTTGCCAGAGAGAGAGCGCCATACTATCCTATCGGATGTTTTTCTCCTGACCTGGTTCCAATCTAGTCCTCGGTCCTTCAGAGATTGTCTAACGTTGTCCTCCCAGCGGACTCTGGGCCCTCCTGGAGGTCTGGATCCCTGGCTCTTGGTTTCCCCACATTTGTCGTGGTAGCCGATTGTTGCGTTCCATTCTCTTATATTGGTGTTTGAAAGTGATGGCAATATTGGTCAAGTAACATCCAGGGTAACAACGATTCAAAAGTCCAATGGAAACAACAACAGCAACTTGTTAAATAACTGTAGCTTGCTGACGATTCTTAATAATTTATTCTAACATTTCACAACACGCAGCTCCACATTAGCATAATGATTCATGGTTATAATTTGCACACAGGCCAGCTACATCAAAGTTCCGAAGTAACGGATAAACTGTGCCGTCTGTAAAGTCCGTGAATTAATTCTTAAGAACACCATCATCAGTTATCAGGCTATAAGCAATAGGATACTTTCCAGTAGACACATATACATCTCTGGCACTCATATAATGGAATATCTTCTATATATGTAGACACCTCAGCGAACATGAAACACGTGGGTCAGAGCTCACACAAACGCAGCCATTCCGGCTGGAGACACTGCCACAAGATACTGTCGTTACTCTGCACGCGCGTCTACGTAATAATTTTATTTGACGTCATTTTAATCTAGCGACGTTCTCGTTGAGCACCACGATGGTTCATAATCATTAACACATTGCGGTATACAAAAAGGAAGAGCAACACCGATCTTCTCCAATTCTGCAGACGTGGTTAAAACCATTGTAATTGGGACTGTTCCACTTGGGTCTGCAGGGGCTGGGTTTTGAGGCCATGACGTATCGTCTGGTTGCGGACCATGTCTCTTATTGTTACTTCAGCCACCTTTATTAGATACCTAATTTCTTACATTTGGAGCTGGCGTTTGTGGTTTGTAGTCATTGGCCATGACTCGCATCTATAAGTAAGACAAAATAAAGCCAACAGTTTAAAATATTATCTACAGTTAGTGACACAGCACATCCTAATTATAAACCTCTAGATCCCATGAAGTTTCCAATGGTTTTTGGGGAAGCAAAGACAGAATAAGACTACTATTCCCTCAAGTCTTCCGTAAAAGTCGACAAATACCAGGTTTTGTCTGAACTGGCAACTTCATCTTGTACAATGAATTGCTACAGAAACCACTTCTGCAAGAGCAATGTTATTTGATTTAGGCTTCCTCAACAGAACCATCTGCACTTGGTGGATCTACTCCCCAAAAAGAGCGAAATAGAAAACTAATGATGATTACCATTTAGGGACTGAATAGGATATTTTATCTGTTTATTACAAATAAACAAACAAACAAAATGGTTGTTGCTGGAAGAAATTCCCGTTGACGTGGATATGTGTTGTGTCGGCATATTTGACCTTCTGATCTCAGCGCTCGTGAATGCGTGATCAGATCGATAATCCTACTAAATTAATGACACGTTTACCGACGTCGAGAGACGCTTGGCTCTGACCTCTGGCAAGTGCAGTTTCTCACGGAAGTATTCTCAGGACAGGTGAGCAGAGCAATAATGTGTGTCTCTCACGTGCTTTGTCTTGTAGTGGTGGAAATATTTGCACAAGGCCACACAATTTGCAGGAGTTCCTGGGTGGGTCATGGATCCCGAGCTGAATGGGATGGGAAGAGACTATGCATGTTTTGCTGTATGTGGACATGATAAAGATGGTTACAGAAAGAAGAGAGCGAAGAAGATGGGGTAGAAAGAGGACATGGTTTCAAATAGAAAGAGTACAAAGTGACAAAAATAAGAAATATGAGTGAGGAAATTTAATACAGAACAAAACGAAATTATATTATTTGACACGAAATGAAAGAAAGAAACAGAAATGAATAAAAAGAAAAGAAAGAAAGAAAAGAAAGAAAGAAAGAAAAGAAAGAAAGAAAGAAAGAAAGAATGAAAGCAAGAAAGAAAGAAAGAAAGAAAAGAATGAAAGAATGAAAGCAAGAAAGAAAGAAAGAAAGAAAGAAAAGAAAGAAAGAAAAGAAAGAAAGAAAGAAAGAAAGAAAGAAAGAAAGAAAAGAAAGAAAGAAAAGAAAGAAAAGAAAGAAAAGAAAGAAAGAAAGAAAAGAAAGAAAGAAAGAAAGAAAAGAAAGAAAAGAAAGAAAAGAAAGAAAGAAAGAAAAGAAAGAAAGAATGAAAGCAAGAAAGAAAGAAAGAAAGAAAAGAAAGAAAGAAAGAAAGAAAGAAAGAAAGAAAGAAAAGAAAGAAAGAAAGAAAGAAAGAAAAGAAAGAAAGAAAGAAAGAAAGAAAAGAAAGAAAAGAAAGAAAGAAAAGAAAGAAAGAAAGAAAAGAAAGAAAGAAAAGAAAGAAAAGAAAGAAAGAATGAAAGCAAGAAAGAAAGAAAGAAAGAAAGAAAAGAAAGAAAGAAAGAAAGAAAGAAAGAAAGAAAGAAAGAAAGAAAGAAAGAAAGAAAGAAAAGAAAGAAAGAAAGAAAGAAAGAAAGAAAGAAAAGAAAGAAAGAAAAGAAAAGAAAGAAAGAAAGAAAGAAAAGAAAGAAAGAAAGAAAGAAAAGAAAGAAAGAAAGAAAGAAAGAAAGAAAAGAAAGAAAAGAAAGAAAGAAAAGAAAGAAAGAATGAAAGCAAGAAAGAAAGAAAGAAAAGAAAGAAAGAAAGAAAGAAAGAAAAGAAAAGAAAGAAAGAAAAGAAAGAAAGAAAGAAAAGAAAGAAAGAAAGAAAAGAAAGAAAGAAAGAAAGAAAGAAAGAAAGAAAGAAAAGAAAGAAAGAAAAGAAAGAAAGAATGAAAAGAAAGAAAGAAAGAAAAGAAAAGAAAGAAAGAAAGAAAGAAAGAAAGAAAGAAAGAAAAGAAAGAAAGAAAAGAAAGAAAGAAAGAATGAAAGCAAGAAAGAAAGAAAGAAAGAAAGAAAGAAAAGAAAGAAAGAAAAGAAAGAAAGAATGAAAGCAAGAAAGAAAGAAAGAAAGAAAGAAAGAAAAGAAAGAAAAGAAAGAAAGAAAAGAAAAGAAAGAAAAAAAAGAAAGAAAAGAAAGAAAGAAAGAAAGAAAGAAAGAAAGAAAGAAAGAAAGAAAAGAAAGAAAGAATGAAAGCAAGAAAGAAAGAAAGAAAGAAAAGAAAGAAAGAAAGAAAGAAAGAAAAGAAAGAAAGAAAGAAAAGAAAGAAAAGAAAGAAAGAATGAAAGCAAGAAAGAAAGAAAGAAAAGAAAGAAAAGAAAGAAAGAAAAGAAAGAAAGAATGAAAGAAAGAAAGAAAGAAAGAAAGAAAAGAAAGAAAGAAAGAAAGAAAGAAAAGAAAAGAAAGAAAGAAAGAAAAGAAAAGAAAAGAAAGAAATTAAGAAAGAAAAAGAAAGAGAGAAACAAAAGAAAGAAAGAAAGAAAGAAAGAAAGAAAGAAAGAAAGAAAGAAAGAAAGAAAGAAAGAAAGAAAGAAAGAAAAAGAGAAAAGAACAGAAAAAAGAAGAAAGAAAGAATGGAAAGCAAGAAAGATAAGAAAGAAAAGAAAGAAAAAGAAAGCAAAGAAAAGAAAGAAAAGAAAGAAAAGCGAGAAAAGAAGAAAGAATTAAAGCAAGAAAGAAAGAAAGAAAGAAAGAAAGAAAGAATGAAAAAGAAAGAAAAGAAAAAGAAAAGAAAGAAAGCAAATGAAAGAAGAAAGAAAGAAAGAAAGAAAAGAAAGAAAGAAAGAAAGAAAAGGAATGAAGATGAAAGCAAGAAAGAAAGAAAGAAAAAGAAAAGGAAAGAGAAAGAAGAAAAAAAGAAGAGAGAAAAGAAAGAAAGAAGAAAGAAAGAAAAGAAAAGAAAAAGAAAAGAGCAAAAAGAAAGAAAGAAGAAAGCAAAGAAAAGAAAGAAAGAAAGAGAAAGAAGGAAAGCAAGAAAGAAAGAAAGAAAAGAAAGAAAGAAAATGAAAGCAATGAAAGAAAGAAGAAAGAAAGAAAGAAAAAGAAAGAAAGAAAAGAAAAGAAAAGAAAGAAATTAAGAAAGAAAAAAAAAGAGAGAAACAAAAGAAAGAAAGAAAGAAAAGAAAGAAAGTTGAAAAGCAAGAAATGAAAGAGAAAAAACATAGGAAAGAAAGAAGAGAAAGAACAGAAAGAGGAAGAAAAGAAAGAAAGCAAGAAAGAAAAATGAAGAGAAGAAAGAAGAAAGAAAAGAATTAAAGAAATGGAAGAAAGAAAGAAAGCATGAAAAAGAAAAAAGAAAGAAAGGGGAAAAGACAGAAAGAATGAAAGCAAAGAAAGAAAGAAAGAAAGAAAGAAAGATGAGAGAGAAAGAAAAGAAAAGAAAGAAAGAAAAGAAAGAAAGAAAGAAAGAAAGAAAAGAGAAAGAAAGAAAAAGAAAGAAAATGGAAAAAAGAAAGAAAGAAAGAAAGAAAAAAAGGGAAAAGAAAGCAAAAAAGAGGAAAGAAAGAAAGAAAGCAAGAAAAAAAAAGAAAAGAAAGAAAAGAAAAGAAAAGAAAAGAAAGGAAAGAGCAAGAAAAAAAAGGAAAGGAAAGAAAGAAAAAAAAGGAAAGAAAGAATGAGGAAAAGAAAGAAAGAAAGAAAAAGAAAGAAAAGAAAAAAGAAAGAAAGAAAGAAAGAAAAAAAGAAAGGAAAAAAGTTTCTTCTACCCAAAGAAAGAAATCCTGGAAGAAGAAAGATTTCTCCACAGATAGAAGGTTCTAAAGAAAGAAAAAAAGAAAGAATGAAAGTTTTCAAAAAAAAGAGAAGAAAGAAAGAAAAGAAAGAAAGAGGAAAAAACAAAGAAAGAAAACAAGGAAAGAAGAAAGAAAGAAAGAAAGAAAGAAAAAAGATGAAAGAAAAAAGAAAGAAAGAAAAGGAGAAAGAAGAAGAGAAAGAAAGAAAGAATGAAAGAAAAAGAAAAGAATAATGAAAGCAAGAAAGAAAGAAAAAAAAAGAAAGAAAAGCAAAGAAAGAAAAGAAAAACGAAGAAAGAAAAAGAAAGAAAGAAAGAATAGAAAGAAAGAAAAAGAAAGAAAAGAAAGAAAGAAAGTCAAGAAAGAAAGAAAGAAAAGAAAGAAAGAAGTGAAAAAGAAAAGACTGGTAAAGAAAGAAAAGGAAAAGAAAGAAAGAAGTTAAAGAAAGAATGAAAAAGAATGAAAAGGGGGAAAGAATTGAAAAAAAGAAAGGAAAGAAAGAAAGAAAGAAAGAAAAGCAAAAAGAAAGAAAGAAAGAAAGAAAAAAAAAAAAAGAAAAAGAAAAAAAGAATGGAAAAGAAAGAAAAGAAAAAAAGAAATGAAAAAGAAAAAAGAAAAAGAAAAAAAGAAAGAAAGTTTTGAAAGCAAGAAAGAAAGTTGAAAAAGAGAAAAGAAAAAAAGAATGAAAGCAAAAAAGAAAGAAAGAAAGAAAAGAAAGAAGAAAGAAAAAGAAAAAAAAGAAAGAAAGAAAGGAAAGAAAATAAGAAAGAAAGGAAAGAAAGAATGAAAGCAAGAAAGAAAAAAGAAAGAAAAGAAAAAGTGCAGAAAGAAAGAAAGAAAAAAGAAAAGAAAGAAAAGAAAAAAAGAATGAAACAAATGAAAGAAATAAAGAGACCGATTTCAAGGAAAGAATGGAGAAGAAGAGAAACAATGAAAATAAGAAAGAAAAGATAAAAAAGAAAAAAGAAAGAAAAGGAAAGAAATTTACAAATAAAGAAGGATTACTCCGCCATCGAAAGCAAGAAAGAAAGAAAAAAAGAAATCAGTATTCAAGAACAGGGAAATTACTTTTTTTTATAAAGAAAGAAGTGAAAGAAAGAGAGAAGAAAAAAAAAAAGGCATCGTAAAGACTTTTTAATAAAGGAGTTATGTAAAGAAATATTTGCTCGTGTGGGTCCACGGTCCAACATGAGGGAGGTCCGAGAGCTATGAATAGAAACTGTGCTCAACCAAGCATGTCGTAAAGGCGGCCAAGGATGGTTGTGCATCAGGCAATAGTAAAAAACTTTCAAAGTAGTCGCACAAGAACAAATGAAACAAGTACACGCGGAGAACAAAAAAATGTAAAATGACCGAGGAAAAACAATGGAAAGAACAACAAACAGAAACCACACGAAGCAAGTAACACAAACAAAAATTAATTGTGGGGAGCACTGTTATTGTTGTCACCACATGCAACTAAAAGATAAAATAAAAAAGAAGCAAAAAAAAGCAAATTAACAAGGAAACATTGTGTTTATACATTCTGTTGGATTTGAATATAAACGTGGGACAAAACAATCAGTAATTCAGAATTATATAAGGTTGGTGGAAAATCCTCGGAAATGGCATTAATCCACACGAGGTTTAGCGTCCGCCTCTAATTCTTAAGATGTGGGAAATTGATAGATAATCTGCACAAGGTCTTGCAGTTCACAAAAATATTTTTCGTAAAAAAAAAAACACAAAAAAAAAGGTACCGCCATCGGTTCGTTACTTTTTTATAAAGACAAGGTCGACAGAGAATATAATGAAAGAATATTTGCTCGTTTTTCACCGGTCCAACATGAAGGAGGTGCCGGAACAGAGCTAGATGAAATAAGGAAACAAAATGATCCCCCCCCCACTTCTCCCCCCCCCCCCCACTCAGGCGGTAGATGGGATCAAAGGATGAAACAAGTATACGCTAGCCTTCTCAGATAAGGGTAACACAAAAAAAAATATTGTCCCGTGTGCACGTTGATTGGGTTGACCATAGCAACAAAAAGAATCTATTGGGATACAGAACGTATTCTGTTGGATATGAATTAACCGTGGACTAAATCGTAAAGAGTTAAGGCCATACGGCTAAAGAGGTTTAGCTGTTGCCCTAATGGTAGCAATAAAAAAGGTATTACCAGTAAATAATTTAGAAAATTTTTTTCAGAAACATCTAATCCATAGCCCACTCTTTACTTCCCCCCCCCCCCCCCCCCCACCAATAAAAACAAGAAAGCCTTCTAGAATGTGTAATCCCGTGTGCACCAATGTTGAAGAAATACACACACTAAAGGATCCTCGCTGGTAAATACGGTGTAATTCGTTACACAGCACTGGGGAACCTCGCACTAAGGAGCTGAGATCCTCCTTGTGTGGTAAAAAGGAGAAGATTGGAGCTCTGATGAAGTTGTCCGTGTGTAATAAAGATAGTCCTTAAAACTAAAGCAAACCATATTTTGGATTACAACAAATAAAAATGGTCCTTTAACTTGTACTTGTTTCGTTATTTAAGTCGTAAATGAATATTAATTTTATCGGAACCTTTGCCACTTCCGTCGAGTGAAATTCAACTTGGACTGAAATATTTAAGTTTAAAAATGTAATGTAAAGCTCACCACACACAAAAATAAAGTTGGTCATTACTATAGCTGTGTTAAAAAATATTAAAAAAAACTCGCTAACTTAGGTGTTTGAAGAAACGCATTGATTTAATTGGCACATCACAATTCACCATCTGACTCCCGCACTTTTAAATACGAAATACAGTCTAATCCGCGCTTAATTTTTTCCATAACTTTAAAACCTTTACTTTAATGGAGTTATTTCCATCTTATGTCCAACAGAGAAAGTCGAAAGAAGCCTGAGTTGATTAAGCGCTTTTTCTCCTCAAGAAAATTCCTATCATTGACACCTACACTGTTCCCATAATTCATGAATAAGGGAGCATTACAAGGCAATTCCAGTTCTGGAATTACCAGGTTAAAACAAATAGGAGGAAACTGTTTTTAAAAAAGTGATAAGAAAACTGGAGACAGAACTGAAAGAGTTGAACAAGATTTAGAAAGACCTTTATAAGGGCAGAAGGGCTAAATATATAAAGTATATAAACCAATAAAATGGTATTGAATCAGTTCTACAAATTAACGGTACACATGAAACAAGGGATGTTTTGGGTTTTACCCTTCGTCAGCCACAGTTACAAACAGGTGACAAGGACAAGAATTACATATAGTTACTACAAAAACATACGATGATGAGAAACATACACCAAATGAGCGATACAAGCAGATGGAAAAAGTAAACAACCACAGTGATGAGCGAAAAAAGAACAATAATAATGCAAGAAAATCGTAAAACCTGAAAGAAATACCGAAACAAGAAAGTAAATAATCAACAAAACGAAAAAAAGACAATGAACAAAACTGTGGAACAAGTAAAAGGTCACTTGGCTAGATCCGTATATGCTTGGAATAGAACACCGAGGTAGCTTGTCCAAGAAATCGTCTAAGGAAGCATTACAAGGCAATTCCAGTTCTGGAATTACTAGGTTAAAACAAATAGGGGGAAATAGTTTTTAAAAAAAAGTGATAAGAGAATTGGAGACAAAACTGAAAGAGTTTTTGTTAATAACCTGTGCTCCACTTGGAGATAAAGGGTTTGATGATGATGATGAGTGACCCATTGTCAGATATACGGACACGTTTTCAGATATACGGACACGTTTTAAGATATACAGACAAGTTTTCAGATATACGGACACGTTTTCAGATATACGGACACAGTCAATTACTTAAGAGAGAGGTGTTGGCCGTTAAGAGTGAAGCGACCTTACCATATTTTGTTATTACTCTACAAAAACGTTACTTCCAGAGCTAATTGAAACTTATCTGTCTATCTCCCTACCTACCTGCCTGCGTACCTGAGTACTCAACACGTTACGGAATGGCAGAAAAGCCACAGGAAAAGTCTGGATCGTCAATGTAGATAAAACCGAGGAATCTTCAACTTGGTATTGGCTGCAAAAGAGCGTAAAGCTCAGAAGCAATAGTTAAACAACAACTACCTACCAAGTTATTTAATTACCAACCTGTTTAACTATTGCCTACCTAGCTACTTACATATCTACGTACACACCTATCTACTTTCCTACATACTTACCTATATCTATCTATCTATCTATCTATCTATCTATCTATCTATCTATCTATCTATCTATCTATCTATCTATCTATCTATCTTATCTATCTATCTATCTATCTATCTATCTATCTATCTATCTATCTATCTATCTATCTATCTATCTATCTATCTATCTATCTATCTATCTATCTATCTATCTATCTATCTATCTTATCTTATCTATCTATCTATCTATCTATCTATCTATCTATCTATCTATCTATCTATCTATCTATCTATCTATCTATCTATCTATCTATCTATCTATCTATCTGTCTGTCTGTCTGTTTTTCTTATCTATCCATCTTTCCTTGTCTTGTTATTCGTGAAACAAAAAATTACGATGGTTTAAAAATGTCTAAGAGGTAAAAAAAGACAACCTTTGTTGTTCTTCAAACGATACATCCCCTCATTCCTGCCCCTCCCGCGCCCTCATTGCCACAGCCTGTGCACTAACTGCAAGGGCCCTACTGTGGGCTTTCGTCTGTCCCTTGTCATCGCAGGTTTTTGTTCTCTTTTCATCTTTAACAATCACATAAAATTGTGGAGAGAGAACAAACAAACCGAGACCTCTGACTGACCTTACGGGGTCACCAGTAATTATAGCCCAGGCAGGGCAGGCTAGGGAGAAGGTGAGGCAACGATGTTTGTTCTTTACTAGTTTAAAAATTATCGAAAGAATAGAAAAAAAACAGACTGAAGTACGGATAGTCAAACATACTGGAGTAATGATGGACAAAAAGACAAGATAGACGAACAAATAAAAAAAAGCGATAGATAGAATGAAGTAAAGAATGACATAGATAGATAGACAGACAGATACATAGACAGACAGATAGATAGATAGATAGATAGATAGATAGATAGATAGATAGATAGATAGATAGATAGATAGATAGATAGATAGATAGATAGATAGATAGATAGATAGATAGATAGATAGATGAGTGTGTGTCTGCACACAGAGTTTCACAAATTCACAACTGGCATAGTGCATACAATTGTTGCTCCGTCTGTACATTTAATTTTTTAAACATAACTTGATTTATTTTCTTAACACCACTGCGTCATACGTTTGTTACAGTCATCATCATGTGACGTATTCTTTCCAGAACGTTGCTCTGAACGCATCACGATTCTGGGCAAGTCGACCTGCATCAGCTAAAGACAAATTCAGACTCTCTGTGATGTCCTGGGTCCACCGTCGTCTAGGTCGACCCCTTCCCCTTTTTCCAGGGACCATGCCTTACATCACTATTTTTTCCAGACTATTATGTCTTTTTATAATGACCGAAAAATTTCAGCTTCCTTATTGCGATGGTATTTAGGAGCCTATTTTCCTCTACATTTAGTGAGTGTAGAACTTCTCTGTTGGTATTTTTTTCTGTCCAGGGTATTCTCAACATCCTTCTGTAGCATTTCATTTCGAATGATGTAACCTTTTTTGCAACTGTTTTATTGAGTGTTTGTTACAGTTTGTGTAGCAATTGAATTATTTCGTTTAGCGGTGAAAATATTAAAGTGCATTTTTAAAAATTTGACTACATACTTTCTTCGGGCAGCTCCCCGTTCGTGAACTAGACACAATTAGCATTGTCAAAAATTGCACGTTAACGCGTTCTGACATGGTACCGTACACGAATAGAGGATTGCTGAGCTAATACGGTAAGCTGTACTTTTCAATACACATTCTGAAACAGATTAATTCGAGAAACCTCGAATGAGAATTCAATCAAACAGTGCGATCTTGTGGAAACAGTAATATATTGTATGTCGTACTTGTAGATTCTGAATCTGATCATTTTTTCAAGGCCGCTGACCTCCCACAGAAAGAAAATTAAAGTACAACGAACAAATGGAGGGGGAACTGTGAAAAAAACTTTTAGCAACACAGCATTTAGGTTTCTGGGGGGGGGGGGGGGGGGGGGACGAAATGACAAAGTGGAAGCCAGTTCCGGACGGAAATAGGGCGGTGCAACGGCTGTCACTTTGTGCGGTCAATGTTGCAGAAGCTTAGGGCATTTTTTTTTTTTTTAGTTTGGTCTTTCTGTGAAGTTTTGTCCTTCTGTGGTCACATGATGAGGTTAAGTGTTCAGATTAGTTACAAACCGTGGTAGAGGTCAAAGGGAATTTTTTGGTGGGGTTAACAGTTTGAAGTGTGGCCGAAGATAGAGGGATAAAGACAGAGAGCGGGACACGAAAAGGTGAAGGAGAAATAAGACAAAGAGCTGAAATAAATGAGGGAAAAAAACACCATGATAGCAGGAAAATAGAAGTACCAGAAAAAAATTTGACACAGGACTTACTGAGGTCAGGTGTAGAAAATAGAGGAGGGAGGGGAGAGAGAGAAAGAGAGAGAGAGAGGGAGAAAGCGAGAGAGAGACATTATACGTTAGGTACATACAAGCAGACTAGTCTAGGTAGTTTAAGGAGTTTAAAAAAAGAAAATGTTGCCTAGTTTTGGCGAGGCGCGCCCGATTCAACCTAGATACAGGGTATGTCGGTTATATGTCGTACGGTAGGTTAATTGTTTTATTGGGCTAGTCTAAGTAAAATGTGAATTTTGACAGATACACGAGAAAAATGTATAGAAAATAGATTTCACAGGTGGTAGTTTGAGGGAAAGATATGTCTCTGATGTGATTATGTTTCTCTTCTCCAGCCTATCCGTACAACTGTGCTTTGTTTATAAGACAGTCTTTGCCTCCCTATCTAAAATAAGACAAGTTACTCTACACACACAACACTATGTGACAACAAGACACACACACGGGAAAAACTAAGGATAAATGGGTATGGGTCTGACCAACACACAAAGTTAAATTTCTTTGTTGTTTATTATCACTAAACTGGTTACAACATCAATACTCAAAAATATCAAGAAATCATTTACAGATAGAGTAAATAAGGAAGAATGTTGTTGCACCTGCATCGCATGGAGAAAACCCAAAAATATTAACCTAAAGGTTGAAGGTTAGCACTTGGTTACAGAATAAACATTCTTGGTACAATATAAGACCAAGTAAAGTAAAAAAAAAAAAAAAAAAATCAGACAACCAAAGTAATAGATATTTCCCAGCAAGAACAAGAAAATCATCACACACTCACTCACTCAGTGGCCATCTCTCACTCTCTTACCTATAGTCTTTTACCCATGGGTCTGTGGTACCCCTTGGTAACAGATTATTCCTCGAACATAATCCCCATTTCACTGTGATTTGATATACCACTCCAGCTGTCGAGGAGTCGCCCCAGTTCATCCCAAAAGAAAAAAAACTAATGAGGTGAACGCCGAATATGTTATTTTCCTTGAATAATCCTGGTAGCAAAATAAAATCGTAAAGGTTATCGTCACCGTTCTTAACTATCACTTTTCCTGCGATGGGGTGCACAGGGGAATATAAGTCTAGACACAGGAACTACAACTGAATAAATCGTTGCGACAACGCTTGCAGTGTATGGGCGGGCGGGGAAAAACAGGCCTGTTTCCCGCTCGGTCTGGAACTTCAATCTGGATACAGGTTTTCACTACGAATAGGTAAATAGTGTGAGAATCCTTGATGTTTACCATTTAAGAGAGGGGATACTTCTAGTATCTGGATAAATCCGGTTTCTTCTGAATATTAAAAAATGATGATGATGGATTTGTATATCGGCCGACTCTTTGCCAGAGTGCCGGTCCTGCTCAGTATATACAAAATAGGTACTCTACTGAATACAACTGTCAGGTGTCGGGAGAAAATAATGATGTTATCAGGTATACGCCACTTGTGGGGCTGTTAATAATAATATCCTGGATTTGGTAAGTCCAGTATTTATGATTTTTAGTCGCAATATATCATCGGGCTAGTACACACTTATAAATGATAAGAAAAAGACCGCTGGTCGTCTGCTTGGGATCAGGTCTGCGAAAAATACAAGAAAACATTTGTGGGAAAATGCTACCATTCTATGTAAATATATCTATATATGGATGGGGACAAGACAATCTCTCATCCGCTCTGTCAATCCTGATGAATTTAAAAGATACACGGGGTTTGTTCACAGACGTCGCTGGCCGCTGATTTGGTTCAGACAGAGTCGATGATGACTCGCCCGCACCGTCTTGCGGCTGGCGGTCACTCGCACAGTGTGTTATTATTTTTCTCACAATACGCAACACGTAACATAATCACCTATAATTTAGTTAGCTATTAAATTGTCGGTGTCTGTTACTTTGTCGTATAGGCATTTAAAAAAATTATAGACGCTATAATAACAATAAATTACAAATGAAACATAACATGTATTCTTTTCTCCCACTGTCAGTCGTCTAACGCCTCTAAGTCCGGCCTGGTTAACAGTCGTGTTTATCTCTCTCTCCTTAAGAGTTAAGTGCCGCGTCTGTCTACACTGTAAACATAATTACGGTCTCGCCTCAGTTATGTAGCCGTCGGGTGGCCTGGTCTAATATTTTACTTGGATATCTGGTTATGAAAATCACTACGCGCTACTTCATTTAATACGCCTTACTAGCAAGAAAAATCTAAGTGAAGTATAAGTGTTTAACTTTAAATGCTATCATCGAGAAATACTTCTAATACTAGAACTTTTTTCCTCTTACCAGAAATACAGAATTAAATCTCCACGAATCACTTATAAACAATATTCAAAAGAAATGGTTTTTGACTGCGCGCTAGACTCTTCTGACTGACGACTGATGGCTGGGTTTCAGAAACAGTATATATATATATATATATATATATATATATATATATATATATATATATATATATATATATATATATATATATATATATATATATATAATATATATATATATATATATATATATATATATATATATATATATATATATTCTTCTTCTTCCATCCTTAGCCATCAACCGGCAAAGCAGTATGTGGCCAGTACGCCTAGTGGCGTCTTAGGGCAACAACAAATTGATCGATCTATCGCTGTTTCCACCACATATATATATATATATATATATATATATATATATATATATATATATATATATACATATATATATATATATATATATATATATATATATATATGTCAACCCAGCTCCAGCGTCTGCCAGCTATGATGGTGTGCATGTCCTCTTGCTTGCTCCGAGTAAGCAGATCTTGGTTGGTGATGGTATTCGGCCAAAAGATTCGGTGAATTTTTTCTTAGGCATGTTGTGTGAAAAGAGGACAATTTCGACATTTCCTTCTCTGTAACTCTCCAGCATTCCGCACCATAGAGAAGCACAGAAAGCACACAGCTCTGATATAATCTTAATTTTGTCCTTGAGCTGTATAGAGAGGACTTCCAAATGTTGTTTAGGCTTAAAAAGGCTGTTCTTGCCTTATTCATTCCGATGTTGATGTCTTTGCCTGCCCCGCAGTCTGGTGTTACTATGCATCCTAGGTATGTGAAGGTGTCTGTCTGTACCAGTTGCTGATTCCTTACTGATATGGGCTCAGGGTTACTCACATTGAGCATCATTACCTCTGACTTCTTTAAATTGATGTTCATGCCCACCTGCTGGCTAAACTTATTAAGTCTATCCGTTTTTTCCTGGACGTGTTGATGTGAATGTGCAAGTAGTGCAATGTCATCTGCACATTCCAGATCTTCCAATGTAGAAAATGTAGTCCATCTTATTCTCCTTGGACTGCCCTCTGTTGTCTGGTGCATCATCCAGTCTATGACTGTTAAAAATAGAGTGGTTGATAAGGGGCATCCCTGTCGTACTCCTGTCTTCACCTCAAAGGTTAGGTTGCTCTGCCCAACACTACACGTAAAGTTGGCATAGAAGCTTTTTATGATAGACACTATGTAGCTTGAAATTCCATAAGATGAGACCCCAATGCCATCACAAGAACAGCTTTGCTTTGGACCCTTGAAGGAAAACGAAAGAGAGGCCGACCAAAAATAACCTGGCGGAGGACTATGGAGGCTGAGATGCATAGAATGAACCAGAGTTGGGGCACTGTATGAAGGATGGCCGCCAACTGAGCAAAGTGAAATCAAATTGTTGTTGCCCTACAAGACGCCACTAGGCGTGATGACCACTGACTGCTTTTACGGTCGACGGCTAAGGATCAAAGAAGAATATATATATATATATATATATATATATATATATATATATATATATATATATATATATATATATATATATATATATATATATATATATATATATATCATAGATTGCTCTTGATTTCTAATGGCGTTATTTTGTACTCTTGTGTGGGACAAAAATTCAGGAGCAAGAGTTATCAAGATGAAAGGCTTTACGTTTCGGTCTTCCAGAGTTTCTCGTCTGGAGCTTTGACAGACATCAAAACACTTTTGTTCCACTTTAGAATGCCCGTGTTTACGATCAAAGGAGACTAGGGGTTTCTAGATTTTCCCTGAGTGAACTTCAAAGAGATCTGTTCCGTTTCTCTCACGTGCTGTCTGGCTGTCGAGTATTATATGATTGACAGATGAGTTCGCGTGAGTGGAATGAAGTATAACCAAAGCGTGGTTTGTTTCCTGCTATAACTGACAGGTCACGAAGATTGTAAACACTGCGTTGGCCAGTGTTTAAAGAAAAGAGGGCGGGGACAAAAGGTTGAGCTGCAGAAAAGACAGGACAGGTAGTATTTTTCATGTTTTTAGCTAGCAAATCAGAAAGCAGCTATTGGGTTACAATAGGCTGTTAGATTACTGTAGACTCTTTTCCATTACACGTCACATTATATTAGGGCGCATGTCCAAATATAGACGACCTTGCGGTCCGGTATACCTGATTAGCATGGCTAGGATTTGTATTTAGGCATAACCGAAACATTGCTCATTTGAATATACATGCATTTCATAAAAAAACCTAACTGATTCACAAACTTTGTTAAGACATTATTTATTCCCTTTTTTGTCACTATTTAGCATTTTAGGGCATTTTTTTAGATTTTTAGGTCATTTTAAAGTATTTTTTGTTATTTATTTATTTTGTTGAGTCATTATTTTGCATATTTTGGTATTTTTAGTTTTTAAAAATGCATTTTTTAGTGTTAACGTTTCCTTACTGACTTTAAAAAAAAAAAAACAATTTCTTTCCTCTGTTCCATAAATAATTTTCCGTAAACCCCTGAAAACAAATGTCGCTGGCAAATTTTCCTACATACAGTCAAATGTTTGATTTCTGCCCGATGCCGTTACTTCCTTGGATAAGTCAGCAGTTCTAATAGTGGATTAGATAAATTTGATGAAGACAATGGTGAGTGACTTTGACAGTGTGACTGGAGATGTGGGAAAAGCTGTGCAAAAGAAGATTGAGCAAGTTTTAAAATAAATGTAGGATTTCGCAAAACGCTATGCTTAATTTCAGATGTGCTATCAGGGAAACACTTTTCCTTTGGTACAATTTCATCGGACTTAGAACCAACTGACGTAGTTTATTTCAAATATGCTCCTGCGGTGTCAGCAGTAGTGGAAATGGACTTTTCAATGTTTAAAGATTTTTGGCAGACAATAGAAAGTTATTCTTTTTTGAAAATCTGCGCATGGTTTTCATTGTGTATTGTAATTCTGGACTCATTAAATAAAAACTTTCAGTTTGTCATAGAAACTGTAAAAATATTCAGTTGTAATAATGTCTTTTGCGTGTTTGTGTATGTGGGTGTGTTTTTTTTAAACTAGGAATTATTTTGCTAATAAACATAAATCTTTTAATTTGATACAGCAACTATGGAAATTTCAAGACCTAATCTTCACACTCAGACAGCTGAGTGAAAAGGCCCTTGAGTATAAGAGTGAGATCCATCTTTGTTTCATAGATCTGGAAAAGGCATTTGACAGAGTCCCCTGGAGCAAACTTTGGGACTGTTTGGCAAGGAAGACCATCCCAGCACCTCTGATTTATACTATACAGAGCTTCTACAAGTCTTGCAGAAATTATGTGAGGACAGCAAACCATAAGTCAGAAGAGTTCAGGACCACTATTGGTGTAAGACAAGATGATATCCTGTCACCTTATCATTTCATACTCCTCATGGACGATGTTATCAAGTCATGTAAGGAGAGAACAAGAAAGTATTCAGTGGGGTACTGGAAGATGAGACAGGTATGTATTTCAGAGCTGGCATTTGCTGATGATGTTGCCCTGATTGCTAAATCAGAGGTACATCTCAAATCCAACCTGCAAGTCTGGAAGGAAGAGCTGGAGAAGAGAGGGATGGTCATAAGCAGCTCTAAAACAAAATCCATGGTGATATCACGAGAAGAAAGAAGACATCAGATTAAGCAGGGAGAACAGGTCCTGGAGCAGGTCGACCACTTTAAATATCTCGGAGCTATTATAGACCGAAAGAGGCATCAAAGAAGAGTTGGCCACTCGAAAAGCAGCAGCTGGGAGACTTTTTCAGGCCATAAATCGAGGATTCCTCAGCAAGAGAGAGGTTGGTAAGAAAACGAAGATGGCTGTATACCGCTCCACCTATGCCTGTCGTAGATTTTTGATAGGGGGATTAAGACTTGGGTTGGTCCCTTCTGAATAGGTTAGAATGAGTGATAGCCACAGTGAGAGATGATAGTAGAAATAGATTTCCACGAGTGAGATGGTAGAAATTTATAGAGGCTGTCCCGGAAAGCGAGAATCTTCTCTCTCTCAGCCTATCTTCTACAACAGATCCAGAGGAGTCAGACAGTCTATAAACTATATATATATATATATATATATATATATATATATATATATATATATATATATATACATATAACCACTCACGTGCACACACACACACACACACAATTTACGACATATAGACGCACGCACGTGGGAAAACTATAACAATGATTATATAGATATTTTGGAACGAGCTGACCCGACACGCTGATTAAGTTCAAGAGAAATTTTAATTATCATCTAAAATTTCATCACAACACACAAAAATTACATCAAGAAACATATACACATAGTCTTTCCCCTCGATGTATAGCTCACAGTCCCGTTAGAAGAAAGTGATAGCCCCAGTGAGTCACAGATACATATGATTGAGTCTACGATTTTCCCCTTTTAAGGTATGGACAGACTTGATACTCTGATCTATTCTAAGGGAAAATATAATTAGCAACAAAAACTTTCATAAAGAGAGTTAAGACAGCAAAATTCATGCCAAAAATACAACAATAAAGAAACACTCAGACCTGCATTCACTCTATTCACTCATCCGTGGCCACGTGCTCTCTTGCATACTTACAGCTTTGTTAGCAGCACCTGGAAACATAATTTTCTTTGTGACATTCACATACAGAATCGTCAATGGCAGGCTTTGACCAAGAAATCCCCAGTTCCAAAAAGACGGGTTGAATTCTCTGCTTCGGGGAACGATTCCTTGGGTGTTCTTATTTTTCTGATGTCTGTTTAAGTCACATTAAAATTGTCCAGGCACGTACGTTAACAGAAGGAAAAGTGTCAATAGCTTAGGTGTTTCTAGAAATGAGGAATGTCAGATCGGTGTCTTTTTTTCTGGTTAGGACTTTATTTGGTCACAACACCACTTGTCAACAGTGTCGGAGTCAGTGGCGGTTCCAGGGGGTTGTCATTGGGGGTGCTGCACTGTTCATTCATTTAAAATACTATACGGTACATAACACTCACAAATTGTGACCACCATGTAAAATATCAACCCAGACACAAATGATTAATGTCTTATCTCATCTAAAATCTGTCAAGAACATCTGAAAAGTTATTTTAAAAGTTTACTGCAACTAGGAGTAATCCTTGGCAGTCGAAGCAGTTTCTTGAGTTTCAAACCAGGTTACACAGACATTTATGCTGCTATTTCTCGTGTTTAAAATTTTCATTGTAACTTCCCTTTAATTACAGTTCATTGCACTTGGAGCTGTCTTTCGTTGCAGCACTTGTTAACTCTTTGACTCCGCAATTATTTTTCCCCCTGTGCCGTAATTTTCATTCGTGATAGTCTGAAAACCACGCTCAGAGCGTTGTTCCGGAGTCAAAGAGTTAAATATATTCAACCCAAACGCAGCTGTGTATAACAAGCATTCGCTTATAAGAGGTCAAGGTCACTTGAACTGAAATCGTTCGCAGCACTCCACGATACGGTCTTAGATAATTTTTTTTTTGTCTTGTATTCAAGTTATTCAACCATTCCGGTGTAACCTCAATTTTTTGGTCTGTCCGGATTACGTTAGTAGAGACAGTATGCAGTCCTTTTTTTTTATAGGGAGTGCTGCAGCTCAACAGCACATTAAAGAAAGCCGCCACTGGTCAGAGTGTTACTGACGTTAATATGTTACTTGCCGCATGGGCTAAAATGTACTTGAGGTTTTTCTCTGGAAGAATCAAATCAGGCTCGATGGGCCCGTTACTTCTTTAAAATCTTTAAAGTTCTAGTAAAGGTTATAGACCAAGTCTTTAAGGAAAGAAGACAACCAGACCTTACCAGAGTCAAGACTAAGATCAGCTTTCATTTATCGGACCGGACTTGTTTGAAATTCTTGAGGACTTAAGAGCCCGGAAAATACTAACATTATTAACGAGCAACACTGGAATCTGAGGGAACTGAAACACAAGTCAAAGTGGCTTGGGTGGTACCAGTTCAGGGTACTATTTCTGGAACAAGTGAGGGTATAAGTGGCCTGAAGTCGACGCTTAGATACCATCATCAGACGGAGACGCGGGACCAGCTTTACAGTTACTCCCTGATTTTACTTGGAACGTGCTGCAACTCTTAATCTTGACCAGGAACGTGAGCAATCTATTCACCTATCTGCGAAGAACCAAAACACCAGCGGGAGCAGAAACCTCATTGGCAGTTATGTAGTCAAATAAAAGCTGCCAAGTGAAACTTATCCTTATATTAATTCCCCATTAACATCATATGATGATGACCAATTTTTGTTAAAGAATATTCAATTTTTAATAACTGTTAAAACCTAAGTGATTATTAAATTTGTTATTTATATCTATCCAAATTTAAAGTTGGTTTAATCATTTTGAATATGTTGTATCCGTATGTCTCAGACAATTTCTTAAATACACTCAATCAGAGCTACTAAATAATAATAAGAGGAAATTCGCTGAATTAACTCAGCTGGGGGCTTGAACGAGCTATTATAAGATTACATAATCCTTCACAAAAGTTGTTAGGAAATCCTAGAGTTAACGTGCTCAGACGTTCTCGTTTTTCTGAATATCTTGTGAACTTTCCCTTGAGGTAGAAGCATCATTATCCTTCTATCTACAACTCTGCCAAGAGTAATCTTGTGCAAAAGTAGACACATTTGAAGACCCACATTAGTTAGTCTTGAGTTCTGACCACTTTTGGACCACTACTGCAGAGCTAAGGGGAGGTAACCCATGACAATGTCTAAGATTGCATGTTTTTGGTTAATAAAATAGACTTTCAGTTTGGCATAGAAAGTGTAAAAATATGACGTTGTATGTTTTATGCTTTTTGCTAGTTATGTTTAATTGCGAACACTGGGTCGTCCTGGAGGTCTGGATCCCTGGCTCTTAGTTTCCCATATTTGTCGTTGTAGCCGATCTTCTCGCATTCAGCATACATGGCCAAACCATCGTAATTGGCACTGTTCTACCTGGGTCTGCAGTGCTGGGTTTTGAGGCCATGACGTACCGTCTGGTTGCAGACTATGTCTCTTCTTGTAACTTTTACCACTTTTTGGAGCTGGCTTTTGTGGGTTGTAGTCATTGCTCATGACTTGCGTCCATAAGTCAAGACTGGAACATAGGTGGAGCGGTATAGAACCATCTTTGTCTTCTTATCAATTTCTCTTTTTGCTGAGGAATCCTCGATTTATGACTTGAAAAAAGTCTCCCAGTTTATGCTCTACGGGTAACTAACTCTTCTTTGATGTCTCCTGTCGTAAATTTTTGATAGGTAACTATGATCAATTCTGGTCCCGTCTGAATAGAACTAGAACAGGTGGTGACTCAGTGAGAGATATGGTAAAGAAATAGATTTCACGAGTGAAATGGTGAAAGGTAGAGTCTGCCCCTGGATTTTGAGAAAATACCCTATTCCAGCCTATCGATTACGACTGAAATTTGTTGATCAGACAGTTTCCTTCCTGCATATATATATATATATATATATATATATATATATATATATATATATATATATATATATATATATATATATATATATATATATATATATATATCAATCAACCACTCACTTACACACAGAGAGAGATAAGTGACGACAATTAGACGCACAAACGTGAAACTATATTAATGGAGTAGGGATATTGGGCCGAGCTGACCGACACAGGTAAATTAAGTTTTATGTTCAGTTTATTTATCATAAAGAAAACTTCACAACATTTAATATAAAATAAATTTTAAAAAAAATTATAGGTTAAGAATTAATAAAGAAATAGACACATAAGTCCAATTCCCTCTGTTGAGACAAGACCCCGTTAGAAGAAGTTATTAACCCCCAAAAGGTCAAAAGATTAGCACTATGGTATAGAATTTGACTATACTGTAAAGAACAGAGTTTCTGGTTAAACTATTCTGAAATGAACAGTATGAGCAAACATAGGAAGGGACAAAACAACAAAGTGAGTACATTAGTTACACAATATAAGAATTATTCATCCCTGCTTTCTATCGCTTTGACTAACATATGATCACATTTCATTCTCGCTTACCAAATAAGTGTTTGACAACAGCTTGAACATATCTCCATGCTCCAGGTAACAGGATCAGTGTCGGTTCTTTTGGCAAAGTAAGCCCCAGTTCCTCAAATGACTGATTAATCCTATTATTTGGTGAACGCTTACTTTGTTACTTATTATTATTGACTCTGTTCATGTCACAGCAATTAGTCCAGGTATGAAACACCACTTCGAGATCAAATGTCACAGTGTACAGTAGCTTGAAATATTCGATTGTTAAATAGAATGTCAGGTAGATAAATCTTTTCTGGATAAATCCTCGCCACAACCCAAGTCGTCGGTGGTCGGGAAATGTTAAATTTGATATTCTTCGCAACGGCGGGCTGAATGTAGATGAAAATGTAAAAGAAATCTGGGTAGCTAAATGTCCAGTTAAATGTTATTCTTATAGTGTCTTATATTGGTACGCTCTCTCCTCTCCTCTCTCTCTCTCTCTCTCTCTCTCTCTCTAGGGGAAACAAAAGACCACCCGATCAATCTCGAAGACCCGATAATTACAATAAGAATGTCTTTTCTTGTATTTGTTGGACTAGACTTAGACCCTTTCTCAGATTAAGGCCGCTGGTAGATTTTGGGTTTGTGACCCCTACGCAACACAGAAATATGACTATCTCCAATCAGAAAACTAAGAAATTCCACTGGTATAATGGATCTAGAATTCGAAGCTAGACGTCTGACAATTCTGTGGGTACTAGATAAACTGAGTTTAAAGCTGGAGTATATATATTAAATGGTCAGAAAGTCGCTATCACTTGCTAGATTTCACGCCTTCGCTTAGATTTTGGGAAATTCTTCGGTCGAATGGTGAATCAAAGCTTATTTTTACACTTATGCCGACCGTAGAATCGTCACTAGAGAATGGACGTGCTTTGATCTGGCATCTCTCGCTGTAGCTGATTACGTTCCGAATAAACGGATGTGGGGGGGGGGTAACTATTGATTATCTCCCATTTCCTCAGATTAATTCCCCCTGACCAAAGTAATTACCGAAAATATGTCTTAAACTTATCGCCTTTGATTTTACAAATATACGACTCGTTCTATCTACGCGCGTTAATTGACTGGCCTGTCACTATTACAACGATTGCCCACTCGTTCGCATGATAACACAGTTAACGGCTCTGGGCTAGCTAATAGGTCTGTTTGTATACATTCCTAGCAATTTACGACTGCCGTATACCACTGGGAATAGCTGGTTCGGATCATCGTCGCCTGCCTGAAGCAGAGTTGACCCGATGCCTTGACCCGATGCGTCAACTCGTAATATAAAGGGTTTGGTAATGTCCGGTAATCCTAAAATTGGATATAAAGACAGCTGTTCCTTAAGCGTGACGTAAGCGTCTTTGCACTTCGAATCCCAGATAATTCTCTCAGGTCGCTGTTGCTCGTCAGAGTGGTTGTTAGGAATAGGAATATCAACTCGACCTACGCAGTGGTGTGTAGACATAGAGTGAGAGTATAATACGCGAATGATGAAAGAGTTCGAAGAGTTGATAAATGTTCTTTTTCTCATTCATGTATGGCTGGAAGTCATCGACGCCAACTGCTGTGTACTTTTTGTTACAGTTTAATTGGACGTACACATTCGACAGCACGGATACAGTGACAAATCACAGGTTGGCATAATACATCATGGTACAATTGATAAATGGTCTTGCAATGATACATGGGCACTCGTTGAATCATAGCACAATGGAATGTCAGTAGACAAGCACTCAGTATTGCCCATATATATATCATCTGAGTTTACTGACAAAGCACGTCAGTTTATAAACAATATTCAAGATGGCTTCTAGACCTAACCTCGTCTAGCGAAGATTCCTTTAAATAATGTTCAGCACATATTTCTCATATAATCATATTGAACCGCTAGTAATGGGTTCTCATCTGTAGCAGTGATCTCTGGACTCATCAAGCGATAATACGGGGCATCCCTTTTCTCTTCTTGAAAGTCATAAAATATTTGGATACAAGATGGCTGCTGTCGTGAGCTGTCACTCACTTTAGGATACAAACTGGAATCTGTATCAAAGTTAATCCTACATTTAATGTTCTCATTGCTCTGTAGATTCTATCATGATGCAATTGACTTCACCACATAATATGGTGCTGCTAGAAATGAATGTCATCTTCATCTAGTTAAATATTCCCTCAGACGTACAAATCGTGCGTCTGCTTATCGAAAACGATGGCTTCGTAAGAGTTCATAAGAAGTGCTTTTGTTACCTTGGTATTGGAAATATGATTCTGCCATTCCTTGGCAATAAGAATAAACACTGGGGTAAAGCATACAGGATAGGTCTAAACGTCTATCACTTTCCCCATCAATCTTGAGATCACTTTTCCCGGCGACAAGCCGATACAGAAAAACACGACAGCCCCCATCATCAGGGCGAAGCCAAATCACAACTCTCTAGCCACACATCCGCTGAACAGCCTTTGACCTTTCTAGCGACAAAGAACATATAGTTCGACTTAGATATGTAAAGATATACAGATATAAGACAGACTCGTCCTACCTAGACAAACAATACACATAAATTCAGGCCATAGATATTCTGAAGCAAGAACAATCTATTTCTACCCAAACAAAGAATAAATCGCAGTAAAACTGGATTCATCCGCGGAGTTCGATCGAAAGTGGCGAAACTCCTTTCAAGGGAAGTAACTCAATAATGACTTTTCCTTAAGCAAAAGAGTTTCTATTTTGTTTACAAAATATTTGCGAACATAACAAGCATACAAATGTATAATATTGCAAGATATCAAAGACTGCACGTAACAGTCGCCCCTATTTTGTAAGGTCAGTCAGGGGTGCAGTCAAACCATTGAAGTTTTTAATAAATTTCTGGTAATAAGCACACAGTGATAGGAACGATCGTGTTTCTTTCTTCGTCTTTGGTCTTTTTGCTGCATGTATCTTCTCTACGTTCTTAGCAACTGGCCACGTGGAACCGTGAGCAATGATATGCCCCAGGAAGTCAAGCTTTTCGAAGCCGATTAAACATTTGCTAGGTCCAGCTGTGAGACCAGTTTCCTGTAGTCTCCTGAGGAGCATAGCAACCGTAGCAATATGTTCTTCGTAGGTGTCCGTTGCAACTAGTATATCGTCCATGAAATTGTGTATATGTGGACTGTGCAATCGTTCTAAAAGCTTTTTCATCATCCCTGTGAAGACTCCTGGTGCGTTATGTATCCCGAATGGCATCACGTTGAACGTATAGTGTCCTTCACTGGTGCTGAAAGCTAGCAAAGGCTTAGTTTCCTCCTTGACTGGTATTTGATAGTAACTTTTACTCAGGTCAATCTTGGAGAAAATCCGTGCCTTACTTAGCTTACTAAACAGCTCAGAAGCGCTCTGTAAAGGCTCCGGCTGGAATTCCGTTACAGTGTTTAGTAGACAGTAATCGATGCACAGCCGAACTTCCTTATTGAGCTTCTGCAACAGCACTACGCTCGCACTATATGGAGATGTAGACTCACTAATAATTCCTGCTTTACGTAGCTTGTCTATCTCTTCCCGTAGCGTATCAGCTATAGCATACGGAATAGGGTAAACTCTGGTTCGAACAAGTGTCTCGTTTGTAAGTTTCATCTCGAACTCTACGAGATGTGTTCGCCCAGGTATGTCCGTTAGCACCGCTGTGTACTGTTTCAATAGCGCCCTCGTTTCTGTCTGTTGTGCTTCAGAGAGAGTGTTACCGAATTTAATATCTCTGAAAGATTCAGTTTGTTGCAATGGATATTCCATGCAACTATCGTCATCTTCAACATCTTCGGCAGCTATGGCGACCGCCAGGAGATGTTCGGAGGACGGCACCGGTCGATTCAATAGAGATCTGATAGTTAGTTCTCGAGATCTTTTTAAGGACGGTAAACGGCCCTTGCCATCCGATGCGTAGTTTGTTACTTCCGGTTGGCAGTAACAACAAAACTTTCTCCCCTGGTTGTAGTTCTCTCTCTTTCGCTGCTTTATTGTAGGCTTCTATGTGTCTGGGGGACTTGGCCATGGGCAGTTTCCTAAAGCAGGGCTCCAAGGTAGGGTCCTTTTGCTGCGCCTCTTTTAGTTCCTTAGATAACAAATTTGGTGCAGGCTCCCGTTCCTTCTTGGTTTGCTCTCGTGTGGTTATTGCTGCCACAATTGGCTCTGTCGGTTTCCCAATGAACACATATCTACAGCCAAGTATGACTGGGTAGATCGGGTCATCCATAATAGCCGCTTTGATCACACCTCTGACAAAATCAAAGTGCATTTCCACCAGTGCGATGGGAAGCGGAATGGGTGCATCTCCTTTGAAAACTCCACAAAGTTTGACGGTTTCTTCTGTTTCTTGACAGGGCTTGACCAAGTGTCTTGCTACAATGCAATCAAAGGACAACCCTGTATCAAACAAACAATATGTTGAAGTCCCGTTCAAAATAACAGTACCTCGCGTTGAGGGCCTCTCCCACTCAGGTTGAGAATCACTGACACTAATTCTTCCTTGCGAGGCTGTTTGCAAGCATCCGATGCGATTCGGCCCGGTGTGCTTGCTCTGATCAGATGTCCCGTGCGCAGGGGTTTTCCCTTTGTCCCCCTGTCCTTTCTGGCCGCGCTGCCATGTAGACCGGTTAGGCTGATCAGAATTTTTGTTGTTGGTGGGGTACTTGTTTTTATAGTATTTAGATTTTTCCGGAGGGGAATTCTGGGGTACAGTTTCTCTGGGGTTATGGTGGTGAGAAGAATGGGAAGACTATTCTAGATTATTTTTCCGAGAAGGCTCTTCTGTCGGTTTGCGTTTTGCAACTGGCAGTTCGGCCAGCGCATTGTTATATCGCTCCGCCTTGCTCAAAATGTCTTCTAGTTTTTCTGCGCCTTGTTCGGCCAGAATCTACGGGTGTCACTTGACAACGTGTTCTTTATTTGTTCGGTTACAACGAATCCTCAAGTCCTTCATAGGTAGAGGTAAGCTGTGAAAGCTGCTGGCACTTTGTCAAGTATCCCTTCAGACGAGAAAAGAACTGGTGAAAAGTTTCCGTGCTCTCTATTCTGCTGTTATGGAACAGTTGCAAAAATTTTCGAGCGTTCATTTCGAAACCCTCAAGCAAAGCCTTCTTCAACTAGTCGAAATCGTCTTGGTTGGTGCTTTCCAGTTTTGCGTACGCATCATACGCAGAACCTTTTAAAGCCTGAGAAAGCTTCAAACACCAACGCGACCTCTCTAAACCGTACAGATTTACCATCCTCTCAAATGTTCCTAGATAACAGTCAATTTTCTCATTAGGGCTTGGGAAAGATTCTAGGCAAAAGACATAGCTGCTAGTTGAGGAGATTGAGTGTTGGAAAGATCAGTTATCTGTGACTGAGGTGGAGACTCTCCATTGCTGGAAGTAGAGGCAGCCCCACGGCTTTGGAACTCTAGGGTTTTAAGCGCCAATTCGTGCTGTCTCTCCTTCTCTCTTTCGTTCGCCCTGCGAATTTCCATTTCCTCCTCAAACTTCTTCTGCTCCCTAGCTTCACCTGCTTTTTCCTTCTCTCTAATTTCTGCTTCCTTCCTCCTAGCTTCTTCTTTTTCTTCTTTTGCGTCATACCTTTCGAGCTCTTCCCTGACAAAAGCTTTCGCATCATCTCCTTCCAATCCCTCTTCCCTTGCTTCCTCTAACTGAAAAGAACTACAATGTTATTCCAGAGGAAACTAAAAAAAAATTTTATATTTCAAAAATTTTAAGGACAAAAAAAATCCCTTAATTTTTAAGTCCCCCTACAAGTCCACACCCGAAGTCAGTTAGGGTAAGGGAGGCTATTAACTTGACGTGTTAGTCTGAATGCGCTCCTTAGCTTAGCTCAAAACACCTCTACTTCCAAAAATCTGGTGATTGTCAGACAATCACACGCTACCAGCGACCTTGTATTACAAAATCATTACATAACAAAACTCCGACAAAGATCACTCTCTAAATCTAATTGTATATACTCTAACAATGCTGTGGGAAAAAAACAATTGATATATTTGTGTGGTCAGCAAGCCAATAAACAGATCGTTTGTCTAGGGGAATATTATTATTAATGTTACTAAAACTCACGAGACAACCACACTCTTGCTCTATCTAGACTATAAACAAGATTTAAATATTAGACTTTAGTCAATTACCTAAATACAGACTAGATCCAAACTTGGAAATTCTGTCGTATTGTCTCCTGTTCTAAATTCAATAATCCAACGGACGAGCGCACATTCTGTCGTAAATTTTTGATAGGTAATTATGATCGATTCTGGTCCCGTCTGAATAGAACTAGAACAGGTGGTGACTCAGTGAGAGATAAGGTAAAGAAATAGATTTCACGAGTGAAATGGTGAAAGGTAAAGTCTGTCCCTAGATTTTGAGAAGATACTCTATCCCAGCCTATTGTTTACGACTGAAATTTGTTGACCAGACAGTTTCCTTCCTATATATATATATATATATATATATATATATATATATATATATATATATATATATATATATATATATATATATATATATATATATATATATATATATATAATCAACCACTCACTTACACACACAGAGAGATAAGTGACGACAATTAGACGCACAAACGTGAAACTATATTAATGGAGTAGGGATATTGGGCCGAGCTGACCGACACAGGTAAATTAAGTTTTATGTTCAGTTTATTTATCATAAAGAAAACTTCACAACATTTAATATCAAATATATTTTTAAAAAAATTATAGGTTAAGAATTAATAAAGAAATAGACAAATAAGTGCAATTCCCTCTGTTGAGACAAGACCCCGTTAGAAGAATTTATTAACCCCCAAAAGGTCAAAAGATTAGCACTATGGTATAGAATTTGACTATACTGTAAAGAACAGAGTTTCTGGTTAATCTATTCTGAAATAAACAGTATGAGCAAACATAAGAATGGGAAAAAACAAAGTGAGTACATTAGTTACACAATATAAGAATTATTCATTCCTGCTTTCTATCGCTTTGACAAACATGTGATCACATTTCATTCTCGCTTACCAAATAAGTGTTTGACAACAGCTTGAACATATCTCCATGCTCCAGGTAACAGATTCAGTGTCGGTTCTTTTGGCAAAGTAAGCCCCAGTTCCTCAAATGACTGATTAATCCTATTATTTGGTGAACGCTTACTTTGATACTTATTATTATTGACTCTGTTCATGTCACAGCAATTAGTCCAGGTATGAAACACCACTTCGAGATCAAATGTCACATTGTACAGTAGCTTGAAATATTCGATTGTTAAATAGAATGTCAGGTAGATAAATCTTTTCTGGATAAATCCTCGCCACAACCCAAGTGGTCGGTAGTCGGGAAATGTTAATATTGATATTCTTCGCCACAGCGGGCTGAATGTAGATGAAAACGCAAAAGAAATCTGGGTAGCTAAATGTCCAGTTAAATGTTATTCTTATAGTCATATATTGGTACGCTCTCTCTCTCTCTATCTCTCTCTCTCTCTCTCTTTCTTTCTCTCTCTCTCTCTCTCTCTCTCTCTCTCTCTAGGTGAAACAAGAGACCTACCCGGTCAACCTCGAAGACCCGATAATTACAATAAGAATGTCTTTTCTTGTATTTGTTGGACTAGAGTTAGACCCTTTCTCAGATTAAGGCCGCTGGTAGATTTTGGGTTTGTGACCCCTACGCAACACAGAAATATGACTATCTCCAATCAGGAAACTAAGAAATGCCACTGGTATAATGGATCTAGAATTCTAAGCTAGGCATCTGAAAATTCTGTGAGTACTAGATAAACCTAGTTTAAAGCTGGAGTATATATATTAAATGGTCAGAAAATCGCTATCACTTGCTAGATTTCACGCCTTCGCTTAGATTTTGGGAAATTCTTCGGTCGAATGCTGAATCAAAGCTTATTTTTACACTTATGCCGACCGTAGAATCGTCACTAGAGAACGGACGTGCTTTGATCTGGCATTTCTCGCTGTAGCTGATTACGTTCCGAACAAACGGATGTGGAGGGGGGTTGGGAAACTGGTTATTATCTCCCCTTTCCTCAGATTAATTCCCCCTGACCAAAGTAATTACCGAAAAAAATGTCTTAAACTTATCGCCTTTGATTTTACAAATATACGACTCGTTCTATCTACGCGCGTTAATTGACTGGCCTGTCACTATTACAACGATTGCCCACTCGTTCGCGTGATAACACAGTTAACGGCTCTGGGCTAGCTAATAGGTCTGTTTGTATAAATTCCTAGGGTCTGTAAGACATAGAGAAAGAGAATAGGCGTGGCAGCAATTTGAGTTCGACAGATATCGAGGCGCATACCTTCTGCGTTAAAGAACGTGGATATTAAAAAGCAAAGAGAGGTGGGAAACAGGTGGAAGCAAAACGTGTTGATATATGTAATATATTTACATAACTCTGTCACATCTCCCTTCCAGTCTATGACCGCTTCATAATATTTAAAGTGGTCAATCTGTTCCAGGACCTGTTTTCTCGGCATAATCTGATGCCTTTTTTCTCTCGTGATATCGCCATGGTTTCTGTTTTGGAGCTCTCACCTCCAGCTCTTCCTTCCAGACTTGCAGGTCGTATTGAAGATGTGCTTCTGATTTAATGCACAAATAGTTTTCTCAGTCAGTGTACGCACAAACTGTGTTATCAAACACAAACTGTGTACCTGTAATTTTATAAATCAATCAATGTAAGCACATGCATTGTATCTGTCAGTGTAAGCACTTCTGACGTTACTATTGGTTCGGCTAGAGTTACACGTGTGTTATCATTAACACTGAACCACCGTTACTTGTACTGTTGCCATGAAAACAAGTTCTACATTTCTTGTTACAACATTACTTATCTTGTTTATCCTTACTGCTACTGCAGTTTACTGCGACTACTTCTAATAATGCTACTTCCACCACTGCTACTATTACTACTGCTACTAAAACGAATAAGTAAATAAAAAAATGAATAAAGATAATTAACAGGCGCTCGTTGGACATACAGGAGGACACCAGACAACAGAAAAGAAATATAAGTGACAGGCTTACCGGGTTATCGAACCGATGACCATATAAACGCCATCGCCTTGCTGTGAACGTAAATCTTGAAAGGACGCACAGCCAATTTTGCACCCCAAAAATGTGCATCATGGCTGAGGTCATTCTCACGATATCCACACAGCTATGGTATGGGGGGGGGGGGGAGAAGGGGGGAGGTGCAAAATTGGCTGTGCATCCTTTCATGATTTACTTTCACATCAAGGTGATGGCGCCGTTTGGATAGTCCTAGGTTCGACTCCCGGTAAGCCTATCACTTATATTTCTCTTCTGTTGTCTGGTGTCCTCCTGTATGTCCAACGAGTGCCTGTTAATTACCATTATTTATTTATTTGCATATTTATTTATTACTCACCGAACTCAGGTTTTCTCCATTATTTATTTAAGAGTTTGCCCAACCATAACAACAATTACTACAATAACTACTTTTACCGCCCCTCAGTCATGACTTATTATGCGCATGCGCCTCTGCGGCGATAGCCCTCAGCTTCTTTTTTGCCTGGTGTTCCTTTCGGCGTGTGCTTGTCTCATTTGCTAGTTGTGAGAGTTTATGTTCGCCCAGTCGGAGCTGACGCCGGAGGGAACAACGTCGCTTGGTGCGATCGGCAGCTTCCTCATTCATGTGTCTATTGCACAGATCTTTGAATCTCAGCTGCGATGTCCCGGCTGTTATTCTGCCATCTGCCAGTTGTCCGTAGAAAACATCTGTGGAGATGCGACCATCTTCCATGTGACAAACATGGCCAAGCTTTGCGTAGTCTGCGATGTATAAGCCGTGTATACATGCTTCGAAAACCAGCATGTGACAGAACCTCGACATTTGTCACGTTGTCCTTCCACGGAATACCAAGGATGTGGCATAGACACTGTAGATCGAATGTATTGAGCCTTCTTTCTTGCTGACCATAGGTTGTCCGTGTCTCGTTGTTCGTGTTCTGGAATCGCCAGAGTAAGAGAGGTAGAGGAAGGCCTAAGAACACACGGAGAAGAGAACTGGAAACATACATGACGGGGATGGAAAAACACGTGGAGAGACTTTGAGATGATGGCACTGGACAGAGAGTCATTCAATAACCTTTAGCTCCCCGAGGAGCATATGCCTTCAATAAACACTTGCCAAGTCTTCCTGTCCTGTGCCATCCGCTCAAGTTCTTTCCATGTTTTCCTCATCATTTTCACCTCTGTATCCAGTTCTCTTCTCCGTGTGTTTTTTGGTCTACCTCTGCCTCTCTTTCCCTGTGGATTCCAGAACAAGGACTGCCTTGTAATGCTATCAACAGTTTTCCTCAATGTGTGTGCTATCCATCGCCAGCGTCTTCTTCTCAACTCTTGTTCAACTGGCACTTGTCTGGTTCTTGTCATCAATTCCACATTTGTGACTTTGTCATACTATTTCAGTCCTTCTATTCTAGCACCCGTTTATAAAAGTCTGTAGCTTTTTGGTTGTTGTTTTTGTTGTTCTCCATGTCTCAGAGCCATACAATAGGACTGACTTGACATTTGAGTTGAAGATTCTTATTTTCGTGTTGGACTTGATTTCTCTTGTTCCCCATATGTTTCCCAATGCAACGAAAGCTCCTCTTGCTTTTTGCATTCTTATTTTGATATCACTGTCTGTCCCTCCAACTCTGTCTATATTACTTCCAAGATATGTGTACGATTCTATATCTTTCAGTGGTGTTCAAGTTCAACCTTGTTATCATTTCTTGCATTTATTCTCATAATCTTTGTCTTTTCCCTGTGCATTTTTAGGCCCACTTGTTGTGACCTCTCATCGAGAATTTTCTGTGTATGTCTGTGAAAGAAAGAATAGGCGTGTCGCAAGAAACGATTAATATGAGGCCATGTATGGGGGATGGCAACCTCAACATGTACATTAAATTGCTTCAGAAACTACTGCAGCACGAACATTGGCTTTCCTGCACGGAGCTAGCTCTGAAAAAAAGTGAGGGAAAAAAAATAAAATTAGGTAGAACAGACTATCATAGACTTATGAGGTACGCAATTTACGACCACTCGCACTTACGACGGTCATCCGATTAATCATAATGTTATTTTCTTTTCTTTTTTTTTAACAGCGTATTATGTTATTTTATATTATAATGTGCACATTGTATTATTTGATTTTAAACAAAGAGTAGAATTAGTTAACAAATATAATAAAACAGACCTAGCCAGTTTAGCATTTAGACCAATTGTTAACTTTGCTTTATGGTTCATTTTGTATAAAGTAATTTCCGACTTACGACGGGTTTACCGGAACGGAATCCTGTCGTAACAACAGAAGTGATTGCGTCATTAATAGGCTGGATTGCACTAGGTAAATTTCCGGTGTTATGTGTTGCGGGTCGCACTAATAACCCCTGTCATCGAAGCATCATTTTTGTGTTGTGCCTAGATGGCAGGGAGGATAGTGTGATTCGCTTCCGTAGTTAGGCGGGGGGTGCCGCACGGAAGGTCCTGGGTTCGATTCCTTGGTAAGCCACTCACGTCTATTGCTTTTCTGTTGTCTAGATTTCTTCTTCTTTATTTCTCACGAGTGCCTGAAAAAATACCTTTATGTGTGTGTAATATTTATTTACTGGATGCAGGCCTCGGGTTTTCCTTCTTTGTGTGTTTATGAGTCTAGGACAGTCTGTTCTATTGTTGTTATGTCCTGTTAGTGGTGGTAGTAATTGTTGTTATGTCGTATTAGTGGTAGTAGTAATTGTTGTTATGTCCTGTTAGTGGTGGTAGTAATTGTTGTTATGTCGTATTAGTGGTGGTAGTAATTGTTGTTATGTCGTATTAGTGGTAGTAGTAATTGTTGTTATGTCCGGTTAGTGGTGGTAGTAATTGTTGTTATGTAGTGTTAGTGGTGGTAGTAAATGTTGTTATGTCGTATTAGTGGTGGTAGTAAATGTTGTTGTGTCGTGTTAGTGGTAGTAGTAATTGTTGTTATGTCGTATTAGTGTCGTTATTCGAAGAAATTTATGTCACTTTTAGCCGAGTGGTCTGCCATAATTTTTTCTCTACGCCTACTTTTCTGGCTTATAACTCCTAATTGCGCTTTTTCTGGCTTTGGTCATGTCAATCTTACGTTGGACAGGCTAATTACACCCCTTTACACATGGGCATCGTCCTCGAGCTAAAGGTCATTTTATTCTGCCTTTCTAGTAGATGACGGCTAGTTCCCCGTATTCTTTGATTTACAGAGAATCGTGGGCACGGGGGAAAACTTCTACCCTTCTATTTGTGCCGCCCTCGTCTCAACCCCGCCAACACCGGTCGATAGTAGACCCGCCAGCGTTGCGGCAGATTACGTCCTTTTCCTGTATCTTGAGTCGCCCGGGGAATCTCTTCCCTAGGTCTTACGTCTGAATTTGTTTCCTCTAGTGTGTCATGAAATATTCTAATCCACATATATAAATTATTAGGTAAATATGAAGCCTAACAAATAAAATTAATAAAGAGAAGAGCAATGGTAAAATGACAGTGCTGTCCCAAAGAATGTACTCGAAATCCCCCTTGTTTTCTGCTTCGTCTGCAAATTGTAACGCTTTCACGTTGATAGTAAAAGCTTACTGTATTATACCCGCTTTCTTCAATGAAACGTGTGCTGTATTTCTTGGAAAAACATTGAGACGTACTGCGTAATGACCTAAATTAACCCTAACATTAATTATACTGCGTTACCAAAACGAACGAACAGATGGACTAAAGGGATAAAAAGAGAAGGGAGAGGCAGAAAGCCGAACACTAAACCCGCTTCGCGCGATACACAATTACTACCATCACGCGTGTAAGTCTACATGCACTAATTTTTTTTCAGACGGACAGTGATAAAATACACTACCCTTTCCCAGAGTTAGGTTTATAAATCATAACAGACTCTTATTAGAAAAGACAACATTATATGGGTTTACGTTTGAACACATAACAGTACCCAGACAGCACATCTTCTAAACAGGAGATAGAAGAAATTGCATATTTTGAACGCAGCCACGTAGCTCCTTTAAATTAGTATTTTTGGGTTCCTTAGGGTTTGCTGACAAATAATATGTAAAACGTTACGCAAATAGTCCAGGAATTAATAAATTATACCCAAAATAAAATATTGGGGGTGCCTGACAGCATAAAATCATTTCTGCTCATAAAATTTTTTTTATAACGTGTTTGAAAAAACCTTACGTTACATAAATAGCCTACCATGTAAACTCCAAATTGATTGGAGCGCAACAAATGAAAGCCTAACCACGATTGGTCGGGTTATAAATACTATCTTGGTTGTTAGGGGAGACGGGAAAAGATAACATTTTTTCAAACACTTGTCGAAACGTGGCTCATTGGCCAGTCTCGCTGATATACACACTTGGGAGCGTTAGTTCGAGACCACTAATTCAAATAAGCTTGATAAAGCGACAGTACGTTGAAGCCAGCTCACATTTTTGCTAAAATAAAAGCCTGGAACATAGGCAGAACGGAATTTGTGCCAGTTTGTGCCAGAATAGAAATTCATTGCTAATCAACGTATCTGTGTTTATTTCCATGAAATTGTGGTAAGCTTGAACCATTCAGTATCTTTTAATGAAAAATTGAATGTGAATTGTTGATTTATGCCTGTATATATATGTGTAGTTCAGTGGCAAACGTGAGGTAAAGCCTATAATGCTCCAGCCTGAACAGAGGGTGTCGGAGAGAAGTAAAACGGCATGGAATGGCCAAATAGTACACTGACACCTGGATGATGGACTAGAAAGAAATAATGCTGGAAGTGCAGAGGCGTAGTAACCATTAAGAAGGGTAATACTGGAATAAAGTATTTCAAATGAAGCTGACTGTTGGCCTAACGCTCTGAACGCAATGTTTGTGCTGTATTGTGATCAGTGTAAAAGAGAATATAAATTAGTTATGAAGTAGAAGGTACATCCTTCTTGATTTCAGAGACAGTGGTCTTGATGGTAGTGAGCAGCATCTGGTCAGAGATTTGCTGAATCCAGAGTCGGACAGCATACTCCTTGGTCTTTTTAGCTATCAGTGAGGTGTCTCCTGAGCCCAGAGGAGAATTCGAGCAGAGGAGTCCTTTCCTGCCGCCATCACGCCAGATAAGCGAATTGGCCAGCTGAGCTCAACATTATGTCCCCTCATCTTGAAATAACTTTATAAAAATACCATTCAGAGGGGAATTTACTTGTCTTAAAATCAGGAACTGTGAACATCTCCAATAATAGTCCCTAAAGACAAACTATTGAAGTCATGATGACCAATACCAACAGAGCTTGAACAAAACAAAACCAGTATTACCTCATTTTACTACTACACAACTGACACACATAGAACATTTGTACTAATATATGTCACTACAATATTCATATTAAATACATTCTGTACATAACTTGTAATTTAAATTGATTGTGATTCCTGGTTCCCTTGTAGTTGAATCAGGACACATATTCCTTCATGCCAGTAATGAATACATATTGTTATTTGAAAGTTTATCAGTGACTCTTTTAAGATATCTGTGTAGAGTGTTATATGTATGTGAGTGTCACAGTGTTGTCAAGAGTAGTGGATTAAATTAAATTGTTTATCTGTCTGTTGTTGTGACTTACACTTCACCATACACATACCCTAGACACAAAACGTAGTCACCACACTATTCCAGAATAATTCTGACTGAGATATATAGATATGTGGCAGCAAGTAAGGTTATATATATAATATACTACTCTTATTAGATATATATATACCTTCACAGCTGATCTCAGTCAGTACACTAAGTCCCTTATAAATATCTATAACATCCCACTTCACCACATATATTGGGGTCTCGCTCTTGGGATTTTGAATCTTTAACTATTAAAAATATTGGGGGTAATTCACTTCAGGGAATATAAGAATTAAAAGGTATCCTTGGGTGGAATTAAATAAGGTTGAGCTCACGGTGCCTGTTTTGTCCATTAGAGATTGAATTGTTGGTTAGACATTGTATTAAGTTACCTGATAGACAATGGCGGACCTGGCCAAATTTCGATCTGCTGCGGTTCAGACTGCAAAAGAGTTAGGATTAGATGGGCAAGTTATGGTTGCCTATGTTACTACGGAATGTGACAAATTTATTGAACGCGAAGAAAGAAGGTTTGAAGCCGAAAGAAAGTTAGAGGCTGACAGGGAAAGTAAGAAGTTACAATTTGAAGCTGAGGCTGAGACTAAGAGGTTGCAGATTGAAGCTGAGGCTGAGACTAAGAGGTTGCAGATTGAGGCTGAGGCTAAGAAATTGGAGGCAGAAAGAGAAGACAAACGATTAGCTGCAGAAAGAGAAGAGAAGAGATTAGCTGCAGAGAGGGAAGCAGAAAAGGAGGAGAAGAGATTACAAAGGGAACATGAGTTACGACTAAGGGAGTTTGAGTTTCAAGGCCATGCTCCTGAAAATGGTGCCAGTCCTTTTGCCTCTGATGCTACGGTTACTCAAGGAGCCTCAATCTCAGCTATGAATTTTCATTTAGATCATTTTGTTGAGAAAGACGATGATATTGAGAGCTATATAAATAGGTACGAACTATTAGCTACCACGTATGGGTTGGAGAGAGAAAGGTGGAGCTTAAAGTTATCTCAGGGACTTCGTGGGGCAGCTTATGAAGTTTTTGCAAAAATGAGCAGAGGTGATCAGGAAAATTATGACATGCTAAAGCAGGCTCTTTTGTTAAGGTATGAAAAGAATGCAGAGTTTTACAGGAAAAAATTTAGGAATGCTAAACTACTGTCAGGTGAAACCTATCACCAGTTCTCTGCACGAATAGAGACATACTTGGAGAAATGGACTTCTCTGGGGAAAACCCAAGATCTTAAGGAAATGGTCCTTATAGAGCAACTAAGAGAGTCCATGGCTCCAGACCTGAGAAAGTTTCTCATGGAACAAGGTGCAGAGAGGCTGGGTGAGTTGCTAAATGTTGCTGAAAGGTATCAAGCAGCTCAAGCAGAGGTAACAGGTAATAAAAAGAAACAGGTGGACAACTTTAGGGCACCACAGAACTTTAATAAATTTGATCCTAAGGATCAAAATAAAGGTAAGCACCAATTTGATAGGCCACGGTATGACAATAAAAATAAATTCCCACAATTCGATGAAAGGAAATATGATGAAAGAAAATCTTTCAACCAAGGAAAAAGGTGGTGTAAAAATTGTCAGATGGACAATCATGACACTGACCGTTGCAGAAGGAAACCTGTGTATATGGCAACCCTTCAGGTCAGGTCGACCTCAAGACAGGAGGAGGATATTATGTTGGATACCACTCCAGAAGAGATGAGGAAGGCACAGGCTGGGGATAAAACACTCAAGCCTTGTTACAGAAAATTGTCAACTTGTCATACAACTCCAGGCAAGGGAGATTTTTACATGAAAAACAAGTTGATGTATAGGAAGGCCGGAACTAGATCCCATGGTCACGGACAGCTGGTTCTTCCAAAAAGATATAGGACAGACTTAATAAGGAGCCTACATGTGAAACCAGATGGGGACCATGAGAAGATAGGTACCATCATTCAAAAGGTGGCTCACAATTATTATTGGCCCAAAGCAAGATGGGACATTGAGAATTTTGTAGAAAGGTGTAGCATAGCACATGAGGGAACACCCACAAGTGGGAACATGGATCAGGACCTGGACACGCCCCGGAGCAAAATTAGGCCTGATAATAAAAAGAAAAATAGATTTGATAAAGTGGACCAAATGGAATGGGAAGCCCCTTTTCACGGACAAGCTTCACTTAACTGTTTTACAATGGCCACTATGCGGAGAGTGCAAAAGGATGTCTTACCCCAGGATAAGCCGAAAATCCCTCAATCGGACTTAAACCAACTGGAGGAAGAAGATGTAGGGAGGAAATCTCTCATCAAGAATTTTAAGAGGGAGAAAGCCCCAAAAGAAAAATTGGTAGCGGTCGTTTTGTGAATGATAGTTCTGGGAGGAAAAATCATCACTATAAAGCTTCGAGTGGAAGAGACCATACCGGTGCATGGACAAATAGGTCCACACAATTAAAGGTCCATATGTAGCTATGTTAAGAACGTGGACTGATGAAAAGGCAGAGGAAAACATTACATCTTCATACCAGTATGTGAATGAGCTGACCACTCGGTTAAAAAACTGGCTGGAAACTTGCCAATGAAAATTTGAAACAAGCCAGGAAGAAACATGCTGCCTATTATAACAGGAAGGCGAAAGACAGAAATTTGGCTGTGGGAGAGAAGGTACTGCTTCTTTTGCCCGGGAGTCAGAATAAGTTACAAATTGGATGGCAGGGTCCATATACAGTTCTAGAGAAGGTGTCTAGAACAAATTATAAGATAGATAAGAAGGGGAAAGAAAAAATCTATCATGTGAATCTCCTGAAGAAATATTTGGAAAGAGAACATCAGGAAGAGACACACTTGTTGACCTTGTCCATCGCCATGGAGATGAAAAAGGAACCACTTTCATCATTTGAATATCCATTACACCCCTGTGAGACAGCAGCACAGGTGAAAATCAGTACACATTTAACGAAAACTCAGAAAGAGAGAGTGCAACAGGTTCTAAATAATCATGCAGAGGTGTTAACAGACCGACCAGGGCATACAAACCTATTGGAATATGATATGAAATTAATAGACTCCACACCTGTCTGTATGAAACCATATTCGATTCCGTTTGCTAAGGAAAAAGCTTTGAAGGAAGAGATAGACTATCTGTTGAAGGAAGGAATTATTTCGCACAGTGAGTCTTCGTATAGTTCCGGTGTTGTACTTTTAAGGAAGCCCTCTGGAGAACATAGACTCTGTATAGATTACAGGAGACTGAATGCTATTACAGAAGGACAGGTGGATGCATTGCCGGATACAAATCAGCTGTTTGCCAGACTAAATAAAGCTAAATATTTCTCAAAAGTGGATCTGAGTAAAGGATACTATCAGATTCCAGTAAAGCCTGAGGTTAGACCATACCTAGCTTTTAGTACCTCAGAAGGACACTATGAGTTTAATAGATTGCCATTTGGATTGAAGAATGCGCCTAGTGTCTTCTCTAGAATGATGAGAAAATTATTGGAGCCTCTGAATAATCCCTGTATAACAAATTTTATGGATGATATCCTTATAGCAACAGAAACATTTGAGGAACACATTGACTCTCTGAACATGCTGTTTGATCGACTTAGGGAGGCAAATTTAACAGCCCGACCAACCCAATGTTGCGTTGGATGTAAAGAATTGGAATTTTTGGGACACACAGTTTATCAGGGAAACATGACCCCTGACCCAAAGAATTTAGAGAAACTACAGAAAGCCCCGAGACCACAAACCAAGAAGGACGTGAGATCCTTTGTCTCATTATGTGGTTTCTACCAGAAGTATATCAAAAACTTTAATTCCATATGTGCACCTTTAACGGAATTGACACGTAAAGGACTTCCAGATCGCATTACATGGACACCACAATGTGAAATGACTTACCAAGAATTGAAGGAAAAGCTCACAAGTAAACCCATTTTGAAATTACCTGACTTAAGTCAAGAATTCATAGTAAGGACGGATGCAAGTAATATTGGGCTAGGTGCAACTTTACTACAGAAATCAGATGCATTGGATGGGGAATTAAGCCCAGTGGCATATGCTAGCAGAAAGTTGAATAAAGCTGAAATCAACTACTCAACTAGCGAAAAAGAATGTCTTGCAGTAATATGGGCAATAAAGAAATTCAATATTTATCTATATGGGAAGGCATTTAAGTTGCAAACTGACCACAAACCTTTATCGTTTTTAGCACAGGCTAAGCATGAGAACTCTAGGTTACTCCGATGGTCTTTGCTTCTGGCTCCATATAATTTTAGCATTGAATATATATCTGGAAAAACCAATCTGGGAGCGGATTTTTTAAGCCGCCATCCGTGTGATGAGAATCACCGTAAACCCCAGAAATAATAATAAATTTCTATATGTGTATATGGAATAAAGGACTGACATATAATGTCTGTTTTAAGAGGGGAGGTGTCATGAAATATTCTAATCCACATATATAAATTATTAGGTAAATATGAAGCCTAACAAATAAAATTAATAAAGAGAAGAGCAATGGTAAAATGACAGTGCTGTCCCAAAGAATGTACTCGAAATCCCCCTTGTTTTCTGCTTCGTCTGCAAATTGTAACGCTTTCACGTTGATAGTAAAAGCTTACTGTATTATACCCGCTTTCTTCAATGAAACGTGTGCTGTATTTCTTGGAAAAACATTGAGACGTACTGCGTAATGACCTAAATTAACCCTAACATTAATTATACTGCGTTACCAAAACGAACGAACAGATGGACTAAAGGGATAAAAAGAGAAGGGAGAGGCAGAAAGCCGAACACTAAACCCGCTTCGCGCGATACACAATTACTACCATCACGCGTGTAAGTCTACATGCACTAATTTTTTTTCAGACGGACAGTGATAAAATACACTACCCTTTCCCAGAGTTAGGTTTATAAATCATAACAGACTCTTATTAGAAAAGACAACATTATATGGGTTTACGTTTGAACACATAACAGTACCCAGACAGCACATCTTCTAAACAGGAGATAGAAGAAATTGCATATTTTGAACGCAGCCACGTAGCTCCTTTAAATTAGTATTTTTGGGTTCCTTAGGGTTTGCTGACAAATAATATGTAAAACGTTACGCAAATAGTCCAGGAATTAATAAATTATACCCAAAATAAAATATTGGGGGTGCCTGACAGCATAAAATCATTTCTGCTCATAAAATTTTTTTTATAACGTGTTTGAAAAAACCTTACGTTACATAAATAGCCTACCATGTAAACTCCAAATTGATTGGAGCGCAACAAATGAAAGCCTAACCACGATTGGTCGGGTTATAAATACTATCTTGGTTGTTAGGGGAGACGGGAAAAGATAACATTTTTTCAAACACTTGTCGAAACGTGGCTCATTGGCCAGTCTCGCTGATATACACACTTGGGAGCGTTAGTTCGAGACCACTAATTCAAATAAGCTTGATAAAGCGACAGTACGTTGAAGCCAGCTCACATTTTTGCTAAAATAAAAGCCTGGAACATAGGCAGAACGGAATTTGTGCCAGTTTGTGCCAGAATTCATTGCTAATCAACGTATCTGTGTTTATTTCCATGAAATTGTGGTAAGCTTGAACCATTCAGTATCTTTTAATGAAAAATTGAATGTGAATTGTTGATTTATGCCTGTATATATATGTGTAGTTCAGTGGCAAACGTGAGGTAAAGCCTATAATGCTCCAGCCTGAACAGAGGGTGTCGGAGAGAAGTAAAACGGCATGGAATGGCCAAATAGTACACTGACACCTGGATGATGGACTAGAAAGAAATAATGCTGGAAGTGCAGAGGCGTAGTAACCATTAAGAAGGGTAATACTGGAATAAAGTATTTCAAATGAAGCTGACTGTTGGCCTAACGCTCTGAACGCAATGTTTGTGCTGTATTGTGATCAGTGTAAAAGAGAATATAAATTAGTTATGAAGTAGAAGGTACATCCTTCTTGATTTCAGGGACAGTGGTCTTGATGGTAGTGAGCAGCATCTGGTCAGAGATTTGCTGAATCCAGAGTCGGACAGCATACTCCTTGGTCTTTTTAGCTATCAGTGAGGTGTCTCCTGAGCCCAGAGGAGAATTCGAGCAGAGGAGTCCTTTCCTGCCGCCATCACGCCAGATAAGCGAATTGGCCAGCTGAGCTCAACATTATGTCCCCTCATCTTGAAATAACTTTATAAAAATACCATTCAGAGGGGAATTTACTTGTCTTAAAATCAGGAACTGTGAACATCTCCAATAATAGTCCCTAAAGACAAACTATTGAAGTCATGATGACCAATACCAACAGAGCTTGAACAAAACAAAACCAGTATTACCTCATTTTACTACTACACAACTGACACACATAGAACATTTGTACTAATATATGTCACTACAATATTCATATTAAATACATTCTGTACATAACTTGTAATTTAAATTGATTGTGATTCCTGTTCCCTTGTAGTTGAATCAGGACACATATTCCTTCATGCCAGTAATGAATACATATTGTTATTTGAAAGTTTATCAGTGACTCTTTTAAGATATCTGTGTAGAGTGTTATATGTATGTGAGTGTCACAGTGTTGTCAAGAGTAGTGGATTAAATTAAATTGTTTATCTGTCTGTTGTTGTGACTTACACTTCACCATACACATACCCTAGACACAAAACGTAGTCACCACACTATTCCAGAATAATTCTGACTGAGATATATAGATATGTGGCAGCAAGTAAGGTTATATATATAATATACTACTCTTATTAGATATATATATACCTTCACAGCTGATCTCAGTCAGTACACTAAGTCCCTTATAAATATCTATAACATCCCACTTCACCACATAGTGCACGTGGGAGCCGATTGTAATATTATTACCCAATTTAACACTGGGTTGTATAATTACTGTAAAATGTTTTTTGCTATTTGATACTTATTTAGTATACGCTCAACACTATGTGGGTAACTCATTCAGTGTAAATTAACAGCGTGGGCACTTTTTACTAGCGTGTGTGAGACCAAGCGTGTGTGTGTGGAAATATTTTCGCTGTGGGTCGCATTGGGCCTTGCTCGAGCAGACACGCCGACCAAGCGAACCTTTGGCTGGATTTACCTGTGTGAACGTTTAGGCTAACTAAAGCGACGCGAGCGAGTGATAGACGGGGTTTGTTTTGATTTTGTGAGTGAGAGAATTGGCGAGTGGAAAGTGGAAGTATGTTTATATTTTGCATGGGTGAGAGACTAACTGACGAAAAGTAGGCTACAGGTAGTAATGAGATATTGAATTGCTGCATATTTCAGAGCTTTGGTCAGCACATTTGTCTGTGTTTCCTGATGTGATTTGCTGCTGTCAAGGGATTAACATTTCCACATAATAAATATTACCAGGCAGTCTACGTCTTACGGCCAGATTTCAGGTCTAAAGCCGCTGTGTGGATTACTTAACCACAGCATATTGTTAAACGTGTCTATCGCTCCAGCACATAAGGGCTGTCACCTTTGCCATCAAGTCATTTTTGGCAACACTGTCCGACCCATTAACAACCAGTTAACTCGGAGTATACGGACCGGCCGACAGAACGGATTCGCCGATAGCCAGTACTTGTGAAGCACACATTACTCGTGCTGTTTGGAGTATACCACCATACATCAATTTCTGTTACCTCCACGTAAGCAGTAGCCTTGCGTCCTGGTTTATTTACCTACAGCACATATTGCCGCCAGTTGCAGTTAACCATCATCTAAACACATACGGGCTGTCGCCTTTGCCATCCAGTCAGTTTTGGCAAACTGTCCAACCCATTGATAGCCCGTTACCTCGGAGTATACTGACATAACGACCGAGAGCAGTAGTCAGTTGCCAGTACTCGTCACCTATCTTATAGTTCAAGTCTTCATTATCCAGTATAAGAGGTGCCCCTGCGCGCCTACCGAATATTCTCTCGCCAGCAAAAGTTCTCGTCGTTTGGATAGATTTGGATCAATGGGTGCAAATATTTCTGCACTCGGTTTAATCTCCTTTTACGTGCTAGGGTGGCCTCCAGCCACAGGAAATTGTGAATGCATAGGATTTATTATGACATTGTTACAGAGAGAGCTTATCTCCATAGCCTGGGAATATCAACTTAGGTGGAACAGTGTTGTGGTTTTTCTACTAGCAGAGAAAGTAACTTACTTACCAGGATTATTTACCAAAAGGAGTAGCCGTTTCCTCGCGAAACTGGGGACCTAACCCCTTTAGTTAGATTTTTCTTGGGAGTGATATAGTGTACATGTGTTGTTAGTTTGGAGGGAGACGTTTTGCCTGAGAGATTGAGTAAAGTCTTGTGTTAATTGTCTGTGGTTGTGATATTGATACATTCACTAGCCCTTGAGAGCTAGTGAAGGCCTTACTTATTTTGTTGGTTCAATGTTGTGGTTTCTTTAATAAATATATTTATGTGTACTAAGCGGTCAGAATTAATTCTATTATCGCTGTCACTTAATGTTTGCTATTGTAGTCCTTACTGTAGTAGGTTATTCTTTTTGGCATTGGAGGACCGACGAGGGTATGACATCTTAATCAGAGTCCGAGTATGGCTGGGAAGTAGACCTAAGATATTTGATTATATCTCTCTTCTCTCAAGAAGTCCTACCTCTCTCCATATGTACATTAGTGACTTTAATTGTCTCTGTTTCCAGATTACTCATTCATATTCTGTCTAAACACAGATATTCTCTGTTTCGATACTCGCGACAATTAGTGGTGGTAGTAATTGTTGATATGTCGTGTTAGTGGTGGTAGTAATTGTTGTTATATCGCATTAGTGGTAGTATTAATTGTTGTTATGTCATATTAATGGTGGTAGTAATTGTTGTTATATTGTATGAGTGGTAGTAGCAATTGTTGTTATGTCGTGTTAGTGGTGGTAGTAATTGTTGTTATATCGCCTTAATGATAGTACTAATTGTTGTTATGTCCTGTTAGTGGTGGTAGTAATTGTTGTTATATCGTATTAGTAGTGGTAGTAATTGTTGTTATGTCGTATTAATGGTAATAGTAATTGTTGTTATGTCGTATTAGTGGTAGTAGTAATTGTTGTTATGTCGTATTAATGGTAGTAGTAATTGTTGTTATTGGGACGGTATTGCCTCCCCTGCTTTGCAGTAGTGGTCCAACAGTGGCCAAAATTCAAGAGTATCTATTATAGGCTTCAATGGAGTCTATCTTTACACAAGATTACTCTTGGCAGAAATGTCGATAGAAGAGTAGTAAAGCTTCTATCACATGGGAGTCTTCATAAGATATTCAGATAAGCGAAAACAATGCTGGCTGTCGCTAAGCACGTTAATTCTATAATCTGCCGACACTTTTATGAAGAATTTTAGCAATGATTTATTCTAGCTCGTTAAGCCTACACCGCTGAGTTAATCAGTGGAATTTATTATTATAATATATATATATAGCTTTGTTTAGAGTGTGTGTTTAGTAACTTTTGAGACAAACATGTAGTACATTTAAAAGGATTAAATCGAAGTTAAATTTGTAACATTACAAATAACAAAATTTAATAATCACTTTAAGTTTTAACAGTTGGAAAATAATTTGAATAGTTATGAAAAAGTTTCATCACTTGATTGGGATTTAACTAAATTAAAGGAGGTCACTTTTGGCAGCGGATATTTGAACTTAGCTGCCAATGATAGTTTCTTCTCCTGCTGGGTCTGTTCCTTTCACTCTTTTCTCGCTCGTCTCTGGTCAAAGTTCAGGCGCCGCACGTTCCCAGAACATTCAAGGAATAACGGCCAAGTTGGTTCTGAGTCTGTCTATAAGACGCTCTTAAGATGGCGTCTTGCAACACGTCAGTCCACTTCTACCTTCACTTGGTTCCAGAGATAGTACTTTTTGCTGGTACCACCAATAAATGGTAAAAGAAATAGAAACGAAACGCTCTTCTGAGTACGGCGTGTTTTCGACACATTTATGTGCCCCCCTCTTCTATTCTACCATCCAATTTCAGAATTACCCTTGATGAGAATTAAATTTAATCCCTCGGGATAAACTTTCCTTTACATTTAAACTGAATAGCTTTAGATTTACATTTAAATGAAAAAGGTTAAACGTACAGATATAATATGTTTTTACATTTACATCTCCACTGTTTGAAAAGTGTTCACAATATAAATTCATTTATGTTTCATTTACATTTACACTTGTGGAAAAGTTTGAAACTTCTATTAATTAAAATGAAAATTTTCACAAAGACATTTACACTGGTTTAAAGCGTGAAACCTTACATTAATTTTGAAGTGAATATGTTTATAGGGACATTTACCCTGCTTTGAAAATGTAAGTCGTATTCTTAGCATGTACATCATTTCTTTCATCTTTCCCTCCCTGCTCCATAGGAAACTGGAACTACTTTATGCTTTTAGTTCTCTTTACGAAACTATCAATAAAGCAATCACCAGCCCTTGCAGTGGTGGTTCATTAATCATCATTCTAGATACTGAAGTTGCCAGCCTCAAATGACTTTGACATCCAATAGCGAGTTTCACACATTAAACGTCACATGGTAATATATACATATATATGTTAGTTCACATGTTAGTAATAAAATATGAAATGTAAATCACAACTTACGCCAAGCCTGGCTACAGACTTGTTTGCTCAGATGAATAAAAGAGACGAATCGTTCTCTTACACGCGTCTGGGAAGCTGTAATTCTACAGTAGATTCCCTTTCTGTCTCCGTGTTTCTTCAGTTTCCTAGTCCCGGTGTTCCTTATTAAAATTTGAAAGAGATTTCCTGTGCTTTATAAGTCTTATAATTTCTGGGAAGGTTAAGACGGCCGGCGTGATGCCGACCACATCACCCCTCGTGTGCCGACGGTCAAGATAATATGGGCCTAACACCATATTCCCAATATGCCTCAATGGGATTGTAACTGGTTTCTTTACTTTTTTTTTTTAATAAGTCTTATCTGGTTCTCCAATAAAAGGTCCGGATAACAATTAGGAATTATGAATCTAGCTCTTCACTCTGGCGAAGGTATGATGTTGTCTTGGCGAGCTTGCAAATCACAGTGTATTAAAACTGCGAAATGGTCAGCCTATATTCCCCTCAATATTGTTATGAATCTAATCAGAAAGATCCAATCATTTCAAACAGGTCGGGTGTGGCACTTTCAAAATATTTCCTACACGAAAAAATCTTGCAAAAGGACACGTCTCCCATATATGGTAACATGATGTCTTGCATACACGCTCACAAACACATTTGTAGACCCATCTTGTCTAAAATGTAATACATCCATGATTACTTTTAACCAAGTGACCGGGAGCGATTATATCACTCTTGTCTGCCACAGGTGTCACACAGACGGTAATGTTGGTGTAGCAAGGATGATCCGGAAGCGCTTATGTCATAAGTTCCGCCTCGTGCACGGGTTATTATGTGTTTCGCCAGACAAACAAATCTGGGTCTATTCAACACTCCTTGGATAAACACGCCTCGTCGTTTGAAAAGATGGTCAGACCGATATTGTGATAGAATACTGTCGCTGCCCGTCTAATAACCTGGCGTAACTTAACACGTCTTCGTGAAGCGTGAATGTGACACAATAAGATAAGAATTACTCCCGTAGAAAATACTGCCATAATGTATGCCTGCAATATAATACATTTATATTCTTATTATGTTCGCAAATATTTTGTAAACAAAGTATTTCCTTTTTTAAGTGCTTAAGGAGAAGTCATTTTTGAGTTACTTCCCTTGAAAGGAGTTCCGTCATCTTCGATCGGATTCCGCGGACGAATCTAGGCCTACTGCGATTTATTCTTTGCCTGGGTAGGAATAGATTGTTCTTGCTTCAGTATATCTATGGCCTGAATTTATACGTAGTGTTTGTATGAGTAGGACGAGTCTGTCTTATATATGGATATCTTTACATTTCTAAGTCGAACTATGTTGGTTGTCGCTAGAAAAGGTCAAAGGCTATGCAGCGGAAGTATCGCTAGCAGGGGGTGTGATTCATGGCTGTCATCCTGTCGGGATGTCGAATTTTGTTGTAGCGGGCTTATCGCCGAAAAAGTGATCTATAAGTAGATGGGGAAAAGTGATAGTCATTTAGACATGTTGTATGTACTTTACCCCAGTGTTTATTCTCTTTTGCCAAGGAATGGCAAAGTTATATTTCGCATAGAAAGGTAAAACCACAATTTATTATGAACTTGGGCTTCGCCATCGTTGTCGATAAGCAGATGCACAGTGGTACTTTTGAAAAGAATATTTATTCAAAGGAAGATGACATTCCTATGTATCAGCACTAGATTATATGATATTATTCAATTACCTCTATGATAGAAGCTATGAAGAAATGAGGACATTTAACGAATGACCAATTTTGGTCTGTATCCAATAGTGAGTGAAGCTCACGAGAGAAGCACAGCCATGTTGAAATCCATATACTTTGTATTTATCGAGTGAGAAAAAGGGATGCCTGTACTATCGCTCGATGAACCAAGAGATCACTGCTACATGTGAGAACCCATGTCTGGGATTCCTATATCTTTATGAAAAATATATATATTGAACTTTACGTGAAGGGATATTCGCTAGACGAGGTTAGGTCTAGGAGCCTTCCTATATATTGGTTATGGTCTGACGTGCCCAGTCAGTAAAGCCAGATGATTTACATGATGGAACTCTGAATGCTTATTTACGAATGCTCCATTATGATATTTGCCAAGCATGAATGCTAACTTAAGATGATATTCCTGTGACCAACATTATGCTGTCTATGTCGACATTTGTTCCTGTAACCATACACGTACTGTCCAAGTGTGCGTCCCATTAAATGTTATAAAAAGACCACCGTAGTTCCAGTACTTCTTGAATTCGAACAGTGTGAGTATGAGTGATGTACTACCAACCTGTCAACTCTATCGAATCATTCTACCATTCGCGTTCTGACATTCATATACACACTCATTGTCTACACTCACATTCTTGTCGGAGCCTCATCACGTTCCAGGACAAGATGACCTGTATGACCAAAACTGTGCTGGGTTTAATGAGTTGACAATCGTTACACTTTACTACACCAGTCCCAACATCTACATTTATCAACTGGTGGACATTCACGGCATTTAACAAATAAAACGTGATTTAACAACTACTGGCCAGTATGAGTTTAACAACTGGTGTGCCAGCTTCCTGGGTCAACCTGCACAGTGACCATATTGAGAAGTAAACTACTGAGACCAGACGTTCCTTGGGGTCTGTTACGACACACAAATACATCAACAGTACAACTCTACAGTGATGTCAGCGTGACCTGTCCTGTCGACAGTATGCAGTAACTAGGTCAGCGTTTGTTGACATTTGGTTCGTTGGACATTTGCCATACAACTGACAGTGTTACACAGCAAGCTTGGTTGAAACATAGAACATTACACATCAGGACTGGAGAATATTTGACAGTGTTTGCGAAAGGAAATGTTATTGAACTGAGAAGTCCTACATCGATTGTTATCATTCACATCAACGATGGAGCTTCTATTTCTGTGTTGAATTTAAAATAATTAGACCAGAAGTATTTGTTTAATAAAGTACCACAGTACTGTACTATTAGGCAGTGTAACTGAGCCTTCTTTACAACACATTCTTTCTGCAACACTCTATTTACATCATATTGCCATACTATTTATGCATTTATGTATTTATGTTTAAATATTTATATGTGATATTTGTTTGTATCCAGCGGGTTGTTGTTTTGGTTGGGCGGTGTCACACAACAGAGTATCCCACGTAATAGAGGGTCTGATGTGTGCGTTTCTATAGGTGCAATTTTCTTGATTGAAAATTTGCTGCGACAGCTGTTGCTATTAGTGTTAGCTGTGAAGACTGTACTCATTGTTGTTTTTGTAATATTCCTCTGTTCTTTAGTTTGTTTTGATTTGTTTGTAATTTGTTGGTCTACCCTATTCTATCTTTCAGTTCTATTCTCAATTTATATTTATATACTGTGGCGTTATTTGTATTTGTTATCCTCTTGCGGTTTATCTTTTATTGTTTTTTCCCATTTGATTTATTTCATTTCCGCAAATGTTTTCATGTTCTTCTGTATAACTGTTTTGTTTTGTGCCTGATCGACATACACTATTTAAAATATAGTTGATCATATAAATTGATGTACAAGAATCAACTGATAGTTAATTGCTATTACTAAAGGTACACAGTTGATGATATAAAACACTATTTCTGGTGCACTGCACTTATATTATAGAGTGAACCAGCAACTTATAGCTGTTATTATATAAGGATTTATACAAGACCTTTGTAAGGCTTGTTTCCCACAGTGATTGGGATAGTTAAGTACTATTTTCCACAGGTTACAAAGTTATCATACAAGGTCTTTGATTAAGACTAAGAAAGTGAATTTATTTACTTTTGCAAATTACTGATCTTATTAGACAAGATGTCTACATTAGATTATTTTATCACACAAGGCAAGGCTCTTGATAAGACTGGTCAGCAATTAGAAGAATGGGCAGTTGCTCAATATGACAAAGCATTAGCTGCAGAAGAGAGAAAACTTGCTGCTGCTGCTGCTGAAGAAAGAAAAGCATTGATTGAAGAAAAGAAATTAGCAGCTGAGGAGAAAAGATTAGAAGCTGAGGAAAAAAAATTACAAAGAGAGTATGAACAAAAGAAATTGCAGATACAGACTGATGAAAAAAGATTCCAGATGGAAATGGAAAAAGAGAAAAGAAAAAATTACAAGCTGCTGCTGAAGAGAAAAAATTACAAGCTGCTGCTGAAGAGAAAAAATTACAAGCTGCTGCTGAAGAGAAAAAATTACAAGCTGCTGCAGAAGAGAAAAGATTACAAAGAGAAGCTGAAGCTCAAGAGAAAAAAGCAATAAGAGAACATGAACACCAAAAAGAACTTTTAGCATTTGAGTTAGAAAAGTTAAAGTTAACAAACATAAGTGATGGTAATCAAGCATCTGGTGGTAATGGTAAACCCTTTACTTACAAGGTCAAGGTACCAGCGTTCAACCCTTCCAGTGATGACATAACATTCTGGCTAAATAGATTTGAACGCTCTTGTCGAGCCCATAATGTGGACAAATCACAATATGCTAACCAGTTATCAGAAAATCTGAAAGGTGATTCTCTGACTAGTTTAAGTTTGGTTGAAGAGGCTGACAAAGATAACTATGATGTTATTAGGGCAGCCTTATTAAAGAAGTATCAGTTGTCTGAAGAGGGTTATCGGAAGTTGTTTAAGACAATGGTGCCTGAGGCAGGTGTAGAATTCTCAGAATTCATTGCAAGGACACGTCTTACATTTGATCGTTGGATTGAGCTATCCAAAACAGAAAAGACTTATGAAGCACTTATGGACTTGATACTCAGAGACAAGATTATGTCAAGTATAAATAAACCTTTCCTCGAATTCTTACATGAGCGTAAACCTAAGTCTCTAAAAGAAATGGAACAGTATTGTACCCAATACGTCACTGCACATCCGGACGTAGCTATTAGCAACAGTAAGGTTAAAGAAGGTATGCCAGTTGCTTCTGCAACACCATACAACCCTAATCACTCTCACAAATTCCAAGGACCTCAAAATAGGTTTAATAAAAAAGGTAACTATTACAGTTATCAGAACCAAGGTAACCAATCATTTCAGGGTTCTTCTTCGAATACCTGGAGAAGAGCTGACAGCCCTCGATTCAGGGGTGGTCATAATTACAGGAACTTTCGCAAAGGAAGTCATTCTAGAAACTATCCAAGTTTTCCTTCATGGAGACAACAAGATCATAATTACCGAGATACTCATTATAATGAATATGATGATAGTAACCAAAGGAGCTATGATTCAAACCCGAGTAGGGGTTATAATAGTGGAAACAATGATAAGTACAGAGGCAATAATAACAGAGGTAGAGCACAATTCAAAAAACATAAAGCTCATTACCAGGCGAACTCTGCACAGCAAGAGTCCCACGAAGCCTATAAACAAAATAAAGATAATGATGACTCTAATAATATGGCATGTGCCGCTTTTGATTTTGGGAGAGCATCTCAGTGCCCCCAATGCAAAACATTATTTGAGCCAACCACAGTGTCTACTTTAAGCTGTGGGCATCCTCTTCCCGCTCTTCCTGCGTCAATCGCGCATGATGGGAGAGGTTCTCTTGTCTTACACAAAGGTTTAGTAAATGACAATCCAGTCTCAGTACTTTTTGATTCTGGATGCACAACTATTGGGGTTAGGCAGTCACTCATAGATCCTTCTCATTCTACAGGCAAAGTAGTCAAATGCGTAACATTTGGCGGCACCATAGAGAAATACTCTACCGCTATCATTAGGATTGCTACTCCTTTCTTCACAGGAGATGTACACGCATGTCTTTTGCCGAATCCGATCGCTGATCTTATCATCGGTCGCATTCACGGAGTCAAAGAATGCACTCCGGAGCAAATTTCCGTTTGGGAAAATCAAAATATGCAATCTGCTAATGCGGTAGTCACTAGAGCTCAAGCTCTCAATATGCCTGAAACTTCATCTGTTGAAGATAATGAAGTGCATAACCAAGATGATCCCTTGGTAATTTCTCGTGACTCGTTTATAAAACAACAAGAAGAAGATCCGACTCTTAAGAAATTCTTCACTCTTGTAACGAAAGGTGATCCGAATAAAGATTCAAATTGTAAATCTTGGATTACAATGAAGAATGGCGTACTTGTACGTATGGTGCAAGACTCCACTAAGTCAAGTCATTCTCAGATTCTTGTACCCAAGAATTTGAGAGTTAAGATCTTACAACATGCACACGACTCTCAGTGTGCTGGTCACATGGGTTTTTCCCGTACAAAGTCAAGAGTTCTTGCGGCTTTCTTTTGGCCTTTTGTGAACAAGGACATACGGATCTATTGTCGATCCTGTAAAGTATGTCAAGAAGTCAAATCCAAAGGTCCTCGTCATGCTGCGCCTATTCAGGCTGCAGATATTCCTATTCGTCCATTCCAGAAAATGGCGATAGACATCATTGGTCCATTCAAGATCAAATCTGCTAGAGGACATCAGTTTATCTTAACGTGTGTAGACATGTGCACACGTTGGCCAGAGGCTATCCCTCTAAAGAGCATTACTACCGCTGACATTGCAGATGCTCTTTGGCTTATATTTTCTCGGCTGGGATTCCCCGGAGAAATATTATCAGATCATGGCACCCAACTGATATCGGATACCATGTCTCAAGTAATGTCTACTCTACAGATAGAGAGATCTTTGAGTAGCATCTATCATCCTATGTCCAATGGGATGGTCGAGCGACTAAATAGAACACTTAAGAACTTATTAGGGAAGATAACTGAGGATCATCCTCAAGATTGGGATAGGGTTTTACCCGCGGCCCTCTTCGCGTACAGAGAGGTCCCCAATGAACATACAGGGTTTTCGCCCTTTGAACTTGTCTTTGGCGCGCGACCGCGCGGCCCAATGTCTTTGCTGCATGATCTTATAACAGCTGACAATATTGACGATGACACAAAATCTTCTTACGAGTATGTCATCGCGCTGAGACAGAAGATTATCGAAGCATGCAAATTGGCAACGTCCTCGTCTGAATTTGCTAAGCAGAAGGCAAGACAATTTGCTAATAAGAAGAGAACTTTACGACAACTTTGTCCTGGTGACAAAGCATTTGTTTTGCTACCTTGTCGTGAAAATAGACTCCTTATTAGTTGGAAAGGTCCGTACGATATAATATCGAAAATTTCAGATGTTGACTACATCGTCGATATTAACGGGAAGCATAAAACCTTCCACATCAATATGCTTACGGAGTTCCATGAACGTCCTGACTATCTACAGCCTATTTTCCAGGCAACGGACGATTCTCATGTCAAACATGGTCATTACTCATCACTGTCTGTAATACAGGATGAGGAAACAAGTTTTTCGGATGTTAATCTTCCGCTTCCAATGATCCCACTTCATTCTAGTGAATCATGGAAAGACGTTACTGTTTCTCCTGATTTGTCTCTAGGAGAACAGCGACAAGTTTCGTCTATGTTACAAACATTTCAGGATGTCCTCACTGACATCCCTGGACAAACTCATGTCATTGAGCATGACATTGTTCTAACTGAACATACTCCAATTAGGGTTAGACCTTATCCTATCCCTATACATTTCCAAACACAGGTTGAAAAGGAGTTGGATGAAATGATAGATTTACAAATAATCGAACCATCCACTTCTGCATATTCTTCGCCGATGGTTATTGTTCGAAAAAAAGACAATAACATACGTCTTTGCGTTGACTATCGCAAATTGAATCAAGTTACGAAGTTCGATGCTGAACCTATGCCTTTACTAGAAGAGCTACTTACTCGTCTTTCTAAATCGCATTTTTTCACTAAACTTGATTTGTCTAAAGGATATTGGCAAGTTCCATTATCCGAACGCGCCAAACCTCTTACCGCTTTCTCTACTCCCAGAGGCCTTTTCCAATGGAATTTTATGCCTTTCGGCCTTATGAACGCACCAGCTACATTTGTACGCATGATGCGTCGAATCCTATCGTATCGGTCAGATGTCATTGCTTATCTAGACGACATCTGTCTTTTCAGCGATACTTGGGAAGATCACTATTCAGGGTTAGTTGAATTATTATCAACTCTGCGTGAGTATAACCTGACAGCAAAACCATCCAAAGCTTGTATTGGCTTTAGCGAAATTGCTTTCTTAGGCCATCGAGTAGGTCACGGTTTCTTGAAGACAGAAGACCATAATATCACTAAGATACTTAACATCTCTATCCCTAGGACTAAAAAGCAAGTGCGAAGTCTTTTAGGTCTCATACAATTTTATGGACGTTTCATTCCGAATCTGTCCTCTATCATGGCACCTCTCTCTACACTATTAAAGAAAGGGTCGCCTAACATGGTTCACTGGTCTCATGAATGCCAATCTTCACTAGAGAAGATCAAAACTATGTTTTCATCACCACCTATTTTAGTGTTACCTACAACAGATAAGACATTTGTTCTTCGTAGTGACGCTTCATCCACTGGGATTGGAGCGGCACTAATGCAAGAGTACTCTGGAACTCTGCATCCTGTAATGTATATATCCAGAAAACTTAATGCTGCAGAAAGGAATTACTCGGTTTTAGACCGTGAATTATTGGCAATGGTTTGGTCAATTCTCAAACTCCAAAGATTCCTTCTGGGCGCGCATTTCGTAGTGGAAACTGACCAAAAAGCTCTTACGGCTATCCAAAGTAAGAACTTGAAGAGCTCGAGATCAACTCGATACGCAATCGCTCTTCAACCTTTTCATTTCTCTGTACGAGCTATCCGTGGTTCAGAAAATGTGATGGCGGACATTCTGTCCAGATGCCCACATGATGCCACTTAACTGTTAAATATTGGATCTTTTTAATATGTATAACTTTACAACAGTTATTTTTTGTTTCTTTACTAAGATACACATTTGTAATTTAATAATAGAATGATGGTATCTCTACTTAGCGGTTTATTGATGTTTATTCACAGCTGTTCTTTGATGATTGTTTCTTCATAAATCATAAATTTAAGATTATAGTGTGAATTTTTGGTATGCATTGTATAATTACCAGAATTGTATTATACGTAGATCACACCTTCCTGGAAACATTTATTCGTAGAGAAACAATTTCTCTCAGATTTTGAGATATATTCTCACCAGTCATATTAGGAATTATAGTTATTCCTGATATTTTCATCTGCGCAGTATTCTTGCGTTGTGAGCCTATTGTACGTTGCTCCTAGATGTATTTTAAAAAAAAAATTTATTTTTTTTTCCCCGGGAGGTGTGGTAAGACTGTAAAGTGCAATCTTTACTATCTTGCAATATAATACATTTATATTCTTATTATGTTCGCAAATATTTTGTAAACAAAGTATTTCCTTTTTTAAGTGCTTAAGGAGAAGTCATTTTTGAGTTACTTCCCTTGAAAGGAGTTCCGTCATCTTCGATCGGATTCCGCGGACGAATCTAGGCCTACTGCGATTTATTCTTTGCCTGGGTAGGAATAGATTGTTCTTGCTTCAGTATATCTATGGCCTGAATTTATACGTAGTGTTTGTATGAGTAGGACGAGTCTGTCTTATATATGGATATCTTTACATTTCTAAGTCGAACTATGTTGGTTGTCGCTAGAAAAGGTCAAAGGCTATGCAGCGGAAGTATCGCTAGCAGGGGGTGATTCATGGCTGTCATCCTGTCGGGATGTCGAATTTTGTTGTAGCGGGCTTATCGCCGAAAAGTGATCTATAAGTAGATGGGGAAAAGTGATAGTCATTTAGACATGTTGTATGTACTTTACCCCAGTGTTTATTCTCTTTTGCCAAGGAATGGCAAAGTTATATTTCGCATAGAAAGGTAAAACCACAATTTATTATGAACTTGGGCTTCGCCATCGTTGTCGATAAGCAGATGCACAGTGGTACTTTTGAAAAGAATATTTATTCAAAGGAAGATGACATTCCTATGTATCAGCACTAGATTATATGATACTATTCAATTACCTCTATGATAGAAGCTATGAAGAAATGAGGACATTTAACGAATGACCAATTTTGGTCTGTATCCAATAGTGAGTGAAGCTCACGAGAGAAGCACAGCCATGTTGAAATCCATATACTTTGTATTTATCGAGTGAGAAAAAGGGATGCCTGTACTATCGCTCGATGAACCAAGAGATCACTGCTACATGTGAGAACCCATGTCTGGGATTCCTATATCTTTATGAAAAAATATATATATTGAACTTTACGTGAAGGGATATTCGCTAGACGAGGTTAGGTCTAGGAGCCTTCCTATATATTGGTTATGGTCTGACGTGCCCAGTCAGTAAAGCCAGATGATTTACATGATGGAACTCTGAATGCTTATTTACGAATGCTCCATTATGATATTTGCCAAGCATGAATGCTAACTTAAGATGATATTCCTGTGACCAACATTATGCTGTCTATGTCGACATTTGTTCCTGTAACCATACACGTACTGTCCAAGTGTGCGTCCCATTAAATGTTATAAAAAGACCACCGTAGTTCCAGTACTTCTTGAATTCGAACAGTGTGAGTATGAGTGATGTACTACCAACCTGTCAACTCTATCGAATCATTCTACCATTCGCGTTCTGACATTCATATACACACTCATTGTCTACACTCACATTCTTGTCGGAGCCTCATCACGTTCCAGGACAAGATGACCTGTATGACCAAAACTGTGCTGGGTTTAATGAGTTGACAATCGTTACACTTTACTACACCAGTCCCAACATCTACATTTATCAACTGGTGGACATTCACGGCATTTAACAAATAAAGCGTGAGTTAACAACTACTGGCCAGTATGAGTTTAACAATACTGCCGGAGGGCTGAAGGTGTGAAAGATCACACAAAAGAGCATGTTCAGACGTTTTGTCACAGTTATGTCGTATTAATGGTGGTAGTAATTGTTGTTATCTCGTATTCATGGTGGTAGTAATTGTTGTTATGTCGTATTAATGGTTTTAGTAATTGTTGTTATGTCGCATTCATGGTGGTAGTAATTGTTGTTATGTCGTATTTATGGTGGTAGTAATTGTTGTTATGTCGTATTAATGGTGGTAGTAATTGTTGTTATATCATATTAACGGTGGTAGTAATTATTGTTAAATCGTATTAGTGGTAGTAGTAATTGTTGTTATGTCATATTATTGGTGGTAGTAATTGTTGTTATGTCGCATTAATGGTAGTAGTAATTGTTGTTATGTCATGTTAGTGGTGGAAGTAATTGTTGTTACATCGTATTAGTGGTGATAGTAATTGTTGTTATGTCGTATTAATGGGGTTAGTAATTGTTGTTATGTCATATTAGTGGTATTAGTAATTGTTGTTATGTCGTATTGATGGTAGTAGTAATTATTGTTACGTCGTATTAATGGTGGTAGTAATTGTTGTTATGTCGTATTAATGGTGGTAGTAATTGTTGCTATGTCGTATTAATGGTGAGAGTAATTGTTGTTATGTCGCATTCCTGGTGGTAGTAATTGTTGTTATGTCGTATTGATGGTGGTAGTAATTGTTGTTATGTCGTATTAATGGTGGTAGTAATTGCTGTTATGTCATATTAATGGCGGTAGTAATTGTTGTTATGTCATATTAATGGTGGTAGTAATTGTTGTTAAGTCATATTTGTGGAGGTAGCAATTGTTGTTATGTCGTGTTAGTGGTGGTAGTAATTGTTGTTATATCGCATTAATGATAGTAGTAATTGTTGTTATGTCGTATTAATGATGGTAGTAATTGTTGTTATGTCGTATTAGTGGTAGAAGTAATTGATGTTATGTCGTAGTAGTACTTACTTATTTACTTAGTCGTTCCCCTTCTACCGTGAGGTGTAGAGGTTTGGGAGAGAGAGAGCCAGACTATCCTATCGGCTGTCTTTCTCCTGGACTGGTTCCATTCTAGTCCTCGGTCCTTCTAAGATTGTCTAATGTTGTCCTCCCAGCGGACTCTGGGTCGTCCAGGGGGTCTGGATCCCTGACTCTTTGTTTCCCATGCTTGTCGTGGTAGCGGATCTTCTCCCATTCTGCAGACATGGCCAAACCATCTTAGTTGGGACTGTACTACTTGGGTCTGCAGGGGGTGGGATTTTTAGTAGTAATTGTTGCTATGTCGTATTAATGGTGAGAGTAATTGTTGTTATGTCGTATTAATGATGGTAGTAATTGTTGTTATGTCGTATTAGTGGTGGTAGTAATTGTTGTTATGTCGTATTAATGATGGTAGTAATTGTTGTTATGTCATATTAATGGCGGTAGTAATTGTTGTTATGTCATATTAATGGTGGTAGTAATTGTTGTTAAGTCATATTTGTGGAGGTAGTAATTGTTGCTATGTCATATTAACGGTGGTAGCGATTGTTGCTATGTCGTATTTGTGGTGATAGTAATTGCTGTTATGTCGTGTTAGTGGTGGTAGTAATTGTTGTTATGTCGTATTAGTGGTGGTAGTAATTGTTGTTATAGCGTATTAGTGGTGGTAGTAATTGTTGTTATGTCGTGTTAGTGGTGGTTCTAATTGTTGTTATGTCGTATTAGTGGTGGTAGTAATTGTTGTTATAGCGTAATAGTGGTGGTAGTAATTGTTGTTATGTCGTAATAGTGGTGGTAGTAACTGTTGTTATGACGCATTAGTGGTAGTAGTAATTGTTGTTATGTCGTATTAGTGGTGGTAGTAATAATTGTTATGTCGTTGTAGTGGTGGTAGTAATTGTATTTATGACGTATTAGTTGTAGTAGTAAGTGTTGTTATGTCGTATTAGTGGTGGTAGTAATTGTTGTTATTTCGTATTAGTAGTGGTAGTAATTGTTGTTATGTCGTATTAGTGGTAGTAGTAAGTGTTGTTATGTCATTTAAGTGGTAGTAATATTTGTTGTTATGTGGTATTAGTGGTGGTAGTAATTGTTTTATGTAAAACTAATGGGTGTAGTAATTGTTGTTATGTCATATTAATGCTGGTAGTAATTGTTGTCATGTTATATTATTGGTGGTAGTAAATGTTGTTATGTCGTATTAGTAGTAGCAGTAACTATTGTTATGTCATAATAATGGTGGTTGTAATTGTTAATATGTCGTATTAGTGGTAGTGGTAACTGTTGTTATGTCGTATTAGTGGTAGTAGTAATTGATGTTATGTCGTATTAGCGGTGGTAGTAATTGTTGTTATGTCGTTTTAGTGGTGGTAGTAATTGTTGTTATGTAGTGTTAGTGGTGGTAGTAATTCTTGTTATTTCGTATTAGTGGTAGTAGTACCTATTGTTATGTCGTAGTAGTGGTAGTAGTAACTGTTGTTATGTCATTTTAGTGGTTGTCATAATTGTTGTTATGTCGTATTAGTGGTGGTAGTAATTGTTGTTATGTAGAATTAAAGGGTGTAGTAATTGTTGTTATGTTATATTATTGGTGGTAGTAACTGTTGTTATGTCGTATTAGTGGTAGTAGTAACTATTGTTATGTCATAATAATGGTGGTAGTAATTGTTAATATGTCGAATTAGTGGTAGTAGTAATTTTTGTTACGTCGTATTAGTGGTAGTAGTAATTGTTGTTATGTCGTATTAGTGGTAGTAGTAACTGTTGTTATGTCGTATTAGTGGTAGTAGTAATTGTTGTTATGTCGTATTAGCGGTGGTAGTAATTATTATTATGTCGTATTAGTGGTGGTAGTTATTGTTTTGTCGTATTAGTGGTGGCAATAATTGTTGTTATGTCGTACTAGTGGTGGTAATAATTCTTGATATGTCGCATTAGTGGTGGTAGTAATTGTTGTTATGTTGTATTAGTGGTAGTGGTAATTGTTGTTATGTCGTATTAGTGGTGGTAGTAATTGTTGTTATGTAGTAGTAGTGGTGGTAGTAATTGTTGTATGTCGTATTAGTGGAAGAAGTAATTGGTGTTATGTCGTAGTAGTGGTAGTAGTAACTGTTGTTATGTCGTTTTAGTGGTTGTCATAATTGTTGTTATTGTCGTGGAATATTCTAATCCACATATATAAATTATCAAGTAAATATAAAGCCTAACAAATAAATTCTAATAAAGGAAGAAGAATGGTAAAGAACAGTGCTGTCACAATGACAGTACTCGAAATCCCCCTTGTTTTCTACTTCGTCGGCAAATTGTAACGCTTTCACGTTGATAGTAAAAGCCTACTGTATTATTACCCGCGTTCTTCAATGAAACGTGTGCTGTATTTCTTGGAAAAACATTGAGAGGCAGACTGCGTAATGACCTAAATTAATCCTAACATTAATTATACTGCGTTACCAAAACGAACGAACAGATGGACTCAAATAGAAAGAGAGAGGGAGGGCTGAAAATCAGGAACGCATGCAACACGCGTCGCGCGATACACAATTACTACTATCACGCGTGTAAGGCCACATGCACTAACTTTTTTTTTCAGACGGACAGTGATAAATTCACTACCCTTCCCAGAGTTAGGTTTTTAAATCCTGAAAAACGCTTATAAGGAAAGATGACATTAGATGGGTTTACGTTTGAAAACATTACAGTACCCAGACAGCACATCTTCGAAACAGGAGGTCGAAGAAATTGCATATTTTGAACGCAGCCACTTAGCTCTTTTAAATTTGTATATTTGGGTTCCTTAGGGTTTGCTGACAAAGAATATGTAAAACGTTACGCAAATAGTCTAGGAATTAACAAGTTATAGCCAAAATAAAATGATGGTGCTGTCAGACAACACCCAAAATCAGAATCGCTCAGTGGTAGATTTTTTTACACCACCATTGTACGGGAAATGGGCCACAAGTTACATTTGAACTGATTGGCTGGAATGATATATAAGACTAAACACGATTGGTCGGACTATAAATACTATCTTTGGTTGTTGGGGGAGACGTAGGAAGTTAAAATTTTTTCAAACCCTTGTCGAAACGTGGCTCCATTGGCCAGACTCGCTGATATACTCACTTAGGAGCGTTAGTTCGAGACCACTAGTTCAAATAAGCTTGATAAAGCAACAGTGCGTTGAAGCCAGCTCACATTTTTGCTAAAATAAAAGCCTGGAACATAAGCAGATGGGAATTTGTGCCAGTATTTGTGCCAGAATTCATTGCTAATCAACGTATCTGTGTTTGTTTCCATGAATTGTGGTAAGCTTGAAACATTCAGTATCTTTTAATGAAAATTGAATGTGAATTGTTAATTTATGCCTGTATATATGTGTAGTTCAGTAGCAAACATGATGTAAAGCCTATAATGCTCCAGCCTGAACAGAAGGTGTCGGAGGAAAGTAAAACTGCATGGAATGGCCAAACAGTACACTGACACCTAGATGATTGATTAGAAGAAATAATGCTGGAATTGCAGAGGCGTAGTAACCATTAAGGAGGTTAATGCTGGTATAAAGTATTTCAGATGAAGCTGACAGTTGGCCTAACGCTCTGAACTCGATGTTTGTGATGTATTGTGCTCAGTGTAAAAAGAGAGTATAAATTAGTTATGAAGTAGAAGGTACATCCTTCTTGTTTTCAGGGACCGTGGTCTTGATGGTATTGAGCAGCACCTGGTCAGAGCTTTGCTGAATCCAGAGTAGGACAGCATACTCCTTGGTCCATTTAGCTATCAGTGAGGTGTCTCCAGAGCACAGGGGAGAAATCGAGCAGAGGAGTCTTTTCCTGCCGCCATCACGCAAGATAAGCTGATGTGGCCAGCTGAGCTCAAAATTATGTACCCCCATCTTAAAATAACATTGTAACATAAACTTAAGAGGGGAAGTAAATTGTTTTAATATCAGGAACTGAGAACATCTCCAATACTAGTTCCAATAAAGACAAACTATTGAAGTCATGATGACAAATACCAACAGAGCTTGAACAAAACAAAACCAGTATTACCTCATATTACTACTACACAACTGACACACATAGGATACTTTTAATAATATATGTCACTACAATATTCATATTGATAAATTCTGTACATATAACTTGTAATTAAAATTGATTGTGATTCCTGGTTCCCTTTGTATTTGAATCAGGACACATATTCATTCATGACAGAAATGAATACATATTGTTATTTGAAAAGTTATCAGTGACTCCTTTAAGATATCCTTGTAGAGTGTTTTATGTATGTGAGTGTCACAGTGTTGTCAAGTGTGGTGGAATAAATTAAATTGTTTATCTGTCTGTTGTTGTTATGACTTACACTTCATCATACACATACCCTAGACATACAACGTAGTCATCACACTATTCCAGAATAATTCTGACTGAGATATATATATATGTGGCAGCAAGTAAGGTTATCTATAATACACTACTCTTATTAGATATAGATACCTTCACAGCTGATCTCAGTCAGTACACTAAGTCCCCTATAAAATATTTATAACATCCCACTTCACCACATATATTGGGGTCTCGCTCTTGGGATTTTGAATCTTTCCCTATTAAAAATATTGGGGGTAATTCACTTCAGGGAATATAAGAATTAAAAGGTATCCTTGGGTGGAATTAAATAAGGTTGAGCTCACGGTGCCTGTGTTGTCCATTAGATATATATGTAGAGATTGAATTGTTGGTTAGACATTGTATAAATTTACCTGATAGACAATGGCGGACCTGGCCAAGTTTCGATCTGCTGCTGTTCAGACTGCAAAAGAGTTAGGATTAGATGGGCAAGTTATGGTTGCCTATGTCACTACGGAATGTGACAAATTTATTGAACGCGAAGAAAGAAGGTTTGAAGCCGAAAGAAAGTTAGAGGCTGAAAGGGAAATTAAGAAGTTACAATTTGAGGCTGAGGCTGAGACTAAGAGGTTGCCGATTGAGGCTGAGGCTAAGAAATTGGAAGCAGAAGAAAGAAGATTGGCTGCAGAAAGGGAAGAGAAGAAATTAGCTGCAGAAAGGGAAGCAGAAGAAAGAAGATTGGCTGCAGAAAGGGAAGAGAAGAAATTAGCTGCAGAAAGGGAAGAGAAGAAATTAGCTGCAGAAAGGGAAGCAGAAGATAAAAGATTACAAAGGGAACATGAGTTACGACTAAGGGAGTTTGAGTTTCAAGGCCATGCTCCTGAAAATGGTGCCAGTCCCTTTGCCTCTGATGCCACTGCTAGCCAAGGAGCCTCAACCTCAGCTATGAATTTTCATTTAGATCATTTTGTTGAGAAAGACGATGATATAGAGAGCTATCTAAATAGGTATGAACTATTAGCTACCACGTATGGGTTAGAGAGAGAGAGGTGGAGCTTAAAGTTATCTCAAGGACTTCGTGGGGCAGCTTATGAAGTTTTTGCAAAAATGAGCAGAGGTGATCAGGAAAATTATGACATGCTAAAGCAGGCTCTTTTGTTAAGGTATGAAAAGAATGCAGAATTTTATAGGAAAAAATTTAGGAATGCAAAACTACTGTCAGGTGAAACCTATCACCAGTTCTCTGCACGAATAGAGACATACTTGGAGAAATGGACTTCTCTGGGGAAAACCCAAGATCTTAAGGAAATGGTCCTTATAGAGCAATTAAGAGAGTCCATGGCTCCAGACCTGAGAAAGTTTCTCATGGAACAAGGTGCAGAGAGGCTGGGTGAGTTGCTAAATGTTGCTGAAAGGTATCAAGCAGCTCAAGCAGAGGTAACGGGTAATAAAAAGAAACAAGTGGATAACTTTAGGGCACCACAGGACTTTAATAAATTTGATCCTAGGGATCAAAACAAAGGTAAGCACCAGTTTGATAGGCCACGGTATGAAAATAAAAATAAATTCCCACAATTCGATGAAAGGAAATATGATGAAAGAAAAACTTTCAACCAAGGAAAAAGGTGGTGTAAGAATTGTCAGATGGACAATCATGACACTGACCGTTGCAGAAGGAAACCTGTGTATATGGCAACCCTTCAGGTCAGGTCGACCTCAAGACAGGAGGAGGATATTATGTTAGATACCACTCTAGAAGAGATGAGGAAGGCACAGGCTGGGGATAAAACACTCAAGCCTTGTTTCAGAAAATTGTCAACTTGTCATACAACTCCAGGCAAGGGAGATTTTTACATGAAAAACAAGTTGATGTATAGGAAGACTGGAGCTAGATCCAAAGGTCAGGGACAACTGGTACTTCCTAAAAGATATAGGGCAGACTTAATAAGGAGCCTACATGTGAAACCAGATGGGGACCATGAGAAGATAGGTACCATCATTCAAAAGGTGGCTCACAATTATTATTGGCCCAAAGCAAGATGGGACATTGAGAATTTTGTAGAAAGGTGTAGCATAGCACATGAGGGAACACCCACAAGTGGGAACATTGATCAGGACCTGGACACGCCACGGGGCAAAATTAGGCCTGACAATAAAAAGAAATATAGATTTGATAAAGTGGACCAAATGGAATGGGAAGCCCCTTTTCACGGACAAGCTTCACTTAACTGTTTTACAATGGCCACTATGCGGAGAGTGCAAAAAGATGTCTTACCCCAGGATAAGCCGACAATCCCTCAATCGGACTTAAACAAACTGGAGGAAGAGGATGTAGAGAGGAAATCTCTCATCAAGAATTTTAAGTGGGGAGAAAGCCCCAAAAGAAAAATTGGTAGCGGTCGTTTTGTGAATGATAATTCTGGGAGGAAAAATCATCACTATAAAGCTTCGAGTGGAAGAGACCATACCGGTGCATGGACAAATAGGTCCACACAATTAAAGGTCCATATGTAGCTTTGTTAAGAACGTGGACTGATGAAAAGGCAGAGGAAAACATTACATCTTCATACCAATATGTGAATGAGCTGACCACTCGTTTAAAAACTGGCTGGAAACTTGCCAATGAAAATTTGAAACAAGCCAGGAAGAAACATGCTGCTTATTATAACAGGAAGGCGAAAGACAGAAATTTGGCTGTGGGAGAGAAAGTACTGCTTCTTTTGCCCGGGAGTCAGAATAAGTTACAAATTGGATGGCAGGGTCCATATACAGTTTTAGAGAAGGTATCTAGAACAAATTATAAGATAGATAAGAAGGGGAAAGAAAAAATCTATCATGTGAATCTCCTGAAGAAATATTTGGAAAGAGAACATCCGGAAGAGACACACTTGTTGACCTTGTCCATCGCCATGGAGATGAAAAAGGAACCACTTTCATCATTTGAGTATCCATTACACCCCTGTGAGACAGCAGCACAGGTGAAAATCAGTACACATTTAACGAAAACTCAGAAAGAGAGAGTGCAACAGGTTCTAAATAATCATGCAGAGGTGTTAACAGATCGACCAGGGCATACAAACCTATTGGAATATGATATGAAACTGATAGACCCCACACCTGTATGTATGAAACCATATTCGATTCCGTTTGCTAAGGAGAAAGCTTTGAAGGAAGAGATAGACTATCTATTGAAGGAGGGAATTATTTCACACAGTGAATCTTCGTATAGTTCCAGTGTTGTACTCTTAAGGAAGCCCTCTGGAGAACATAGACTCTGTATAGATTACAGGAGACTGAATGCTATTACAGAAGGACAGGTGGATCCATTGCCGGATACAAATCAGCTGGTTGCCAGTTAAATAAGGCTAAATATTTCTCAAGGGTGGATCTGAGTAAAGGATAATATCAGATTCCAGTAAAGCCTGAGGTTAGACCATACCTAGCTTTTAGTACCTCAGGAGGACACTATGAGTTTAATAGATTGTCATTTGGATTGAAGAATGCGCCTAGTGTCTTCTCTAGAATGATGAGAAAATTGTTGGATGGAAACATTTCGGAGGAACGTAATGAATCCCTGAGTTGCCTCTTTGATTGAGGATATTCCGAATGTTTCATACAGGATAATAAGAAGATTATGGGATCCACTACGAAAACTCTGCTACCACCAGGTATATGTTATCTCCTCATAACGTACATTTTGAGGGAAATATAATGTTCTCTGGACATGTCATTGCGCAGACTCAGAGAAGAGAAATGGTGAATACGGGTTGCGAAGCAGCATTAAGACAAGCACTCACACTTGCGGCTGTTCAGTAACATAACCGAAATATATTATTGGTTGTAGAAGTCTGAGGCAGATTTCATGAGTAGTGCCTACTCTGAATGGACCCAACTACATAAAACCATGATAGCACCACAGCAGAGTAAAGTCAAGTTGACTTACATTTATCTATGTGTATATAGAATAAAGGACTGACATATAATGTCTGTTTTAAGAGGGGAGATGTCGTGGAATATTCTAATCCACATATATAAATTATCAAGTAAATATAAAGCCTAACAAATAAATTCTAATAAAGGAAGAAGAATGGTAAAGAACAGTGCTGTCACAATGACAGTACTCGAAATCCCCCTTGTTTTCTACTTCGTCGGCAAATTGTAACGCTTTCACGTTGATAGTAAAAGCCTACTGTATTATTACCCGCGTTCTTCAATGAAACGTGTGCTGTATTTCTTGGAAAAACATTGAGAGGCAGACTGCGTAATGACCTAAATTAATCCTAACATTAATTATACTGCGTTACCAAAACGAACGAACAGATGGACTCAAATAGAAAGAGAGAGGGAGGGCTGAAAATCAGGAACGCATGCAACACGCGTCGCGCGATACACAATTACTACTATCACGCGTGTAAGGCCACATGCACTAACTTTTTTTTTCAGACGGACAGTGATAAATTCACTACCCTTCCCAGAGTTAGGTTTTTAAATCCTGAAAAACGCTTATAAGGAAAGATGACATTAGATGGGTTTACGTTTGAAAACATTACAGTACCCAGACAGCACATCTTCGAAACAGGAGGTCGAAGAAATTGCATATTTTGAACGCAGCCACTTAGCTCTTTTAAATTTGTATATTTGGGTTCCTTAGGGTTTGCTGACAAAGAATATGTAAAACGTTACGCAAATAGTCTAGGAATTAACAAGTTATAGCCAAAATAAAATGATGGTGCTGTCAGACAACACCCAAAATCAGAATCGCTCAGTGGTAGATTTTTTTACACCACCATTGTACGGGAAATGGGCCACAAGTTACATTTGAACTGATTGGCTGGAATGATATATAAGACTAAACACGATTGGTCGGACTATAAATACTATCTTTGGTTGTTGGGGGAGACGGAGGAAGTTAAATTTTTTTCAAACCCTTGTCGAAACGTGGCTCCATTGGCCAGCCTCGCTGATATACTCACTTAGGAGCGTTAGTTCGAGACCACTAGTTCAAATAAGCTTGATAAAGCAACAGTGCGTTGAAGCCAGCTCACATTTTTGCTAAAATAAAAGCCTGGAACATAAGCAGATGGGAATTTGTGCCAGTATTTGTGCCAGAATTCATTGCTAATCAACGTATCTGTGTTTGTTTCCATGAATTGTGGTAAGCTTGAAACATTCAGTATCTTTTAATGAAAATTGAATGTGAATTGTTAATTTATGCCTGTATATATGTGTAGTTCAGTAGCAAACATGATGTAAAGCCTATAATGCTCCAGCCTGAACAGAAGGTGTCGGAGGAAAGTAAAACTGCATGGAATGGCCAAACAGTACACTGACACCTAGATGATTGATTAGAAGAAATAATGCTGGAATTGCAGAGGCGTAGTAACCATTAAGGAGGTTAATGCTGGTATAAAGTATTTCAGATGAAGCTGACAGTTGGCCTAACGCTCTGAACTCGATGTTTGTGATGTATTGTGCTCAGTGTAAAAAGAGAGTATAAATTAGTTATGAAGTAGAAGGTACATCCTTCTTGTTTTCAGGGACCGTGGTCTTGATGGTATTGAGCAGCACCTGGTCAGAGCTTTGCTGAATCCAGAGTCGGACAGCATACTCCTTGGTCCATTTAGCTATCAGTGAGGTGTCTCCAGAGCACAGGGGAGAAATCGAGCAGAGGAGTCTTTTCCTGCCGCCATCACGCAAGATAAGCTGATGTGGCCAGCTGAGCTCAAAATTATGTACCCCCATCTTAAAATAACATTGTAACATAAACTTAAGAGGGGAAGTAAATTGTTTAATATCAGGAACTGAGAACATCTCCAATACTAGTTCCAATAAAGACAAACTATTGAAGTCATGATGACAAATACCAACAGAGCTTGAACAAAACAAAACCAGTATTACCTCATATTACTACTACACAACTGACACACATAGGATACTTTTAATAATATATGTCACTACAATATTCATATTGATAAATTCTGTACATATAACTTGTAATTAAAATTGATTGTGATTCCTGGTTCCCTTTGTATTTGAATCAGGACACATATTCATTCATGACAGAAATGAATACATATTGTTATTTGAAAAGTTATCAGTGACTCCTTTAAGATATCCTTGTAGAGTGTTTTATGTATGTGAGTGTCACGGTGTTGTCAAGTGTGGTGGAATAAATTAAATTGTTTATCTGTCTGTTGTTGTTATGACTTACACTTCATCATACACATACCCTAGACATACAACGTAGTCATCACACTATTCCAGAATAATTCTGACTGAGATATATATATATGTGGCAGCAAGTAAGGTTATCTATAATACACTACTCTTATTAGATATAGATACCTTCACAGCTGATCTCAGTCAGTACACTAAGTCCCCTATAAATATTTATAACATCCCACTTCACCACAGTTATGTCGTATTAGTGTTGGTAGTAATTGTTATGTCGTTTTAGTGGTGGCAATAATTGTAGTTATGTCGTATTAGTGATGGTAATAATTCTTGTTATGTCGTATTAGTGGTGGTAATTAGTTTTGTTATGCTGTATTAGCGGTGGTAATAATTGTTGTTATGTCGTATTAGTGATGGATGTAATTGTTGTTAATTCATATTAGTGGTTGTAGTAATTGTTGTTATGTCGTGTTAGTGGTGGTAGAGATTTTGTTATGTCATATTAGTGGTAGTAGTAATTGTTGTTGTGTCATATTAGTAGTGATATTGATTGTTGTTATGTGATATTAGTAGTTTTATTAATTGTTATTATGTTATATTAGTGGTGGTAATTATTATTATGTCTTACTAGTGGTGGTAGTAATTGTTGTTATGTCGTATTAGTGGTTGTATTAATTGTTGTTATGTCGTATTAGTGGTGGTAGTAATTGTTGTTATGTTATATTAGTGGTGGTAGTAATTGTTGTATGTCTTATTAGTGGTGGTAGTAATTGTTTCTATGTCCTATTAGTGGAGGTAGTAATTGCAGAAGAAGCAGCAGCAGTTGAAGATTATTAATATTTATTGTTGCTGTATTAGAAGCAGTAGTAGAAGTCATTGTAGTACTAGAAGTAGTGGTTGTAGTACTAACAGTAGTAAAGTAGAAAGAAGTAGCATTGAGAGACATGAAGGTCCTGGGCATAAATCCTACAACCTAGAAGGATGACGCTGCCGATCGCCCCCACTGGCTATGATTGATACGACGATCAGATTGGGCGAAAAAAAACCTCCCACAATAAGCAGAAGAGAGAAGAACACACCAAAAGGAAAACCAAGTAAGAAAACAGTTGAGGGCTATCACCTCAGGGGCGCATTCTCATAGTCAGTTATGTCTGAAGGGGGCTATTGATAATAACAGTAATAAAAATAATCTTAATGATAATAGTAATAGTAATAATAACAACGATAATGTTAACATTCATAATAATCATAACAACAATAATAATACTAATAATAAAAGCAGTAATAATAATAATAAAGAAAATAATAAAGATAATAATAATAATACAACCCTCTATTCCTTTATTCTACGCCCAACAAGTATTGTTCCTCGCATCTTCTACCACTAAAAATTGTAATCTTACTGGTTCAGGTTTTATCTTCTCCTTAATCTCCTTCCAGCTCTACAAAAATTGTAGGAATGTTTAAATCTCTTCTGTACCTAGTCTGAAGACAGAAGAAAAGTTATGTCAGGTGCTGGTAAAGAGGTACGCTCTCTGATTTATCGCTCCTGGAATTTAGGAATTCACGGGAATCAGATGCGCGTGAAAAATAGGCGTAAACAAAGGAATACTTAGACGCAAACAATGCTTGAGGTATGCAGAAGTCATAGACCGTCTACGGGAATATGGTTCCTGTGTCGATTGTGTTAAACAGAACTTGGTATACGTTAGTTGAAGGACTATGCTCCATGGGGAGTGTAAGAAATGGTGCATGATGAATGTCAGATAAAAGGCCGTCTCCGCTCCTACTTAGCTAAAAAAAATCACCATCGTCATCATTATCTGTTGTCTGTTTCACTTCCAATATAGCATGGAACAACCATTGGAGCTGGCCTCCCTGAAGAAAGCATACACGAAGCATTCACGTGATCATGCAGTTTCACATGATGAGGTTGCCAGCCTCAAGCACAAACTCCTATTATATGCCTTGTACGACATGCTTGAGGGAGCATTAGTCCTGGTATTTTTGTGTCTTAAGAGATCCCTAGAACTTCACGGGACACAACGTTAGTAAAAAGGAAAAACAAAGGTAAAGGATCCCGTTACACGCCCATTGAGGCATATCGGGAATATAGTGTGAGGCCCGTATGTTCTTGACCATCGGCACACTATGGGTGATGTGGTGAGCATCACGCCGGCCGCCTTAACCTTCCCAGAGTTGCCCTGGTACCCAATTCATAAGGCTGGGTCGACCCCGGAGCCGTTTGTGGTCCAAAAAAATCCTACCTCAGCTGGGGATCGAACCATGCACCACCGAGCTAGGAAACCAGTGCACTATTCACTGCGCTACCGCGGCTCCAAATTGTACATCCATTGTAGTTCCGGAGAGGGGGATGGTGGGTCGGAGGGGGCGGAAGAGACAAAGAAAGAACAGGTCAAATTATAAGATGTGACTACTATGAGGTTGTACGTAGGCCTGGCCCACCTCATCGTGTCAAACAAGTAGTTAGAAAAACCACAACTGCAAGAGCATGTCTGTGCCGTAGTGCAGGTTTCCGGCAAAGAGGTGTGCTGCAGTAATGGCTGTATGTTTCATAAGGAAAATTATGCTGGTGATTGATGTCAACTGCAGGAATTTTGACGTTACATTTATGCTAAATGGTCTGAAGTGATACATAGAAACTTAAGTGAGCTTTTAAGGACGTTACTAAACTGAATTCATCACCAGCTGCCAGGTACACAGCGAAGGTCGGCTGTAATGGATCTCCAACGTCTTCTGTCTCTTGTCTTGGTGGTGCACTCTGATAGACACTTTCCTGACCATCTCTTGTCTTGATGGTGCACTCTGATAGACACTTTCCTGACCATCTCTTGTATTGATGGTGTTCTCTGACAGACTCTTTCCTGACCATCTCTTGATGTTATCTTCCCACTTGTAGCGCTGTATTCATCTTGCACGTTTGCCTTCACCTCTTCCTTCCATTATGGTCTTTAGCAAGGTGTTATGTCTTTTTAATATGGTCACAATATTTTACCTGTCTAATTTTGATCTCCTTCATTCCCAGGTTTTCTAGGGCGTCATTTTTTTCTTCTGTTTCCATAACACGTGCCTCATTCTTTTAAATATCCAGAACTCGAGAGCTTCAATTCTTTCTTCCAACTGTTTGTTCAATGCCCATGTGTCTACGCCATACAGTAAATTAAGAATTTATATAGCATTTAATGATTCTCAGTTTTTATGTGTGAGTGAGCTGTGTAGATGTCAGTATTTTCCCATGTTATTGAATGTAGCTTTGGGCATTTTTATTCTCTTCTTGATTTCTGTTTCACATCTGCCATCTTATGTTATTATATGACCAAAATCAATTTCAGAATGAATTATTAAACAAGGAATAATATTTTGTAAAAAGACTTGTTTTTGTTAAATAGAAATCGCTGTTTTCAACAGATCTAACGGTTTCACAAACTAATAATTTTTGTCTCCTGTCGAAAAGGAATACATTAAAGTTTATTGCTACAAACCAAGATCTAAAAGAAGTTGGTACAAGCCTTCTACGAGTCTACTTATGGTCAATATTCCGATGGGTGACCTAAATGCAAAGATTGAAGCGGCTTTGAAGATTTAACGGGGAAAAAATGGACTTCAGATGATGAGCAAAAGTTGAAAAATATTAATAGGCAAATGTGCTTCATATAGGTTCTGTATAGAAAGAAGGATGTTACCACAGAAAAGAGTACATAGAACAACATGGATGTAATCATACCATTTAACAGAACATCAGATTGATCATATATGCATGAGAAAGAAGTTTTAGACCATCATTACGTGACCTAAAAATAGGGTTTTGGAGACGGTCAAACAATTTTCGACTTCGACTCCTGAAATTTTAGAAGTCCGACTCCGAGTACAGTTTTTTACTAGTCAAATAGCACAAAATTCGGAGTCGTAGTCCGGACATTGTTTCCCGACAACACAAAAAAAAAAAGACCCACTCCATGACTCCGACTTCACAGCTCTGCGTAAAAATATGAAAAGGAGCAGATGTGGAATTTCTTCAGGTAGCCAAAGTAAAGAGGAAACTCATAAATATGCAGCTACAAGAGTTGTCTTCAAGTCTCCTCTAACAAGTCTTAAGTCTTTTAGTGCAAGTCTTAAGTCGAGTCGCAAATCTCTAACAGTAGTTTCAAGTCGAGTCCCTTGTCAGGTCTCTTCATTGATCTAAAACTTGTTATAGTCACAATCTATTTTATTTGACCAATAACACCAGTCACTATAAATAATAATGACAAATCTATTTTTTTATATTTTATTTACTGACTACTTTAATTTGATCAAACTCTGTTATCACTTAAATTTTATTGATTTAAACAAATACAATTTTTGGTTTCTCCAAATAAATGCGCTGTGAATGAGGACGGCGAAGTTCGTTCGCAAAACTGGCAAGTCATGAGTTAAATCCGTCAATACTGACAGCTACACAAAGCTGTTTAATGTGCGATATTTAAAAAAAAAACAATAAGAAAACGAAAAAAAAATTACTGTTAAAATATGCAGTGAGTACGAAGTGCTTGAATAACTTGAAAATGAAGCAAATACAGAAAACAGTTGACAAGAGATTTTTTTTTAAATTACGGAATGAGAGTATTTGAAGAAGTTCTAGGAATAAGTAAATGCCAGCACAACGTATGAACACCAACAGAAACCATCAATAGGATAAAAAGCAGAAAAAAAAGCTTATTAAAACAAAAACAAGAAGTCCAGAAGTTCCAGAGCCCACGAAATAAACAAGTTTTCCTTTCTTTTGTCATCTACTTTTATTTATTTTCTGGCATTCTTAAACTTACTTCTTCCTTTGTTTGTTCTTCTTGTATTCTTCTTCCTTATATGTTTGTTATTCTTTTAGTTTCTATTGTCTTCTATATTTTTCCTGTACTTTTGTCCATTCAGTGACAACTCATCTTAAATTATCTTAATATTTCATTCTCCAAATTCATTTCGGGAGTTCTCCAATTTTTTACAGGCCTTTTGTTTTGTTATATGTAGATTTATTTCATTTTGTTGGAAGCCTGCAGGCTGTCATTTTGTTTTTAACATATCTTCACCACGTGAATCTACTTTCCTTTATAGATAAACTACAAACTAACTCTTTTCGTGTAGGCATAATTTGTCTTTTTATTTCTTTATTCTTACTTCATATTTCCATACTTAGCTTCTCTGTTGGTTCTCATTTCTTATTTCTATATTCTTACTTATTTTCCATATCTTCTTCTTCTTCTTTGTTCGTCCTAAAAAGGACGTTGGTTGCGTTGTGTCCGTTTACAGCAAAGCTGCGATATTTGCGCCTTTCGACCGACACATCCGACTTCAGCACAGCATTTTGGGGAACGGGTTAGCCTTCCCTCTTCGATCCCTACTCACTCAGCCAGACTGCAGTGATGCAGCCTGTTTCCAGGACCACCACTTGAGGTGGAGTAGGGTCTTGGTCAGCTCTGGTTCGCTGACCCTGACGCAAGCAGTCAAGCTATAGGTCGCTAACTGCATTCCTCACTGTTGACGCGAATTAGGTCCTGTTTCCGTATCTTAACTTCTCTGTTGGTTCTTATTTCTAATTTGTTTATTCTTCCTTCGTGTTTCCATATCTTAACTTCCATGTTGGTTCTCCGTTAGCGGCACAAGTAAATAAATCAAAGTAACATTTCGTGTGAAAATGCTCTCAACTGTAACCGGATGTGGATATGAAAAAAAAAAATGAAAACGGAACACACAAAAACCAGATAAGGGTCTCCGTATAATGTTATGTACTGTTTGCATGCCAGATGCCGAAGCAGGGTTCACATTAGTGGCCAGAGGTTAACCTTTGAACTTTAACACTTTATGATTGATGTGAAATAAACTCTATAGAGAATTGTTAAAAGGCTTAGAAAAATGGGGAAGGTGGATTTTAAAAAAAAGAAAAGCAACGAAACAATGTCATACTGCTAGTTTTTGTTTTTTGTTTTTTTTTTATAACTTCTTCACGCTCTTATTTCAAATTTCCATTGTTTGAATATATCAAGAGGTCAAAGATTAAAAGTGTTATTAATCAAATATGAGAAACATTAATCTGGGTGGAATATAAAAAGTGATTGAAAAACCACTTTCTATTTTTTAAACTTTTTTTTTTCTTCACACTTATCCAACTAATTTAAATAAAACATACGTTTGTTTTTGGTGACATGCGCACGACAGGGAGCTGAGAGATATTGCCAGATTGATGATACAATTCAAGAACTAGGTTATTATCACTGCATTGATCGAGTATATGACAAACAATAACAACAATAATACAACAAAACACAATAACACAAGGAAGATCGAAAGGATTTTTTTAACGTGTGGGCTACCTTAAAAAGCTGTATTCGATTTGTGAAACAGACATCTAATGCAGAAATTACTAAGTACAGCTTTACTAACACTTATTTCTACCCGTGTGTTACTAGGGCCATAAAGGGGAGCAAAGAACATTAACACTGTTCCCTACCACGCATGTCGTAAAAAGCGACTGAGGAGGTTTGTGCCTGGGACCGGTTTCCTCATCCTATTAAAGAAATGATAAACCACAGAAACTTCAACAAACATGGACAGGTCAACCATGGAAAATAAAACTCTTGGAAGGAGACGTATGCCGCAACACAGAGAAAGCCGAAAGGAGTTTGTGTTGCTGATTAACCTTCTTTCTTCTAGGAGAACCTCCAGATTTGGCAGTAGGAACGTTCGAACATTGAACCACCAAGGGAAGACAGTACCGGTGGCAGCAAAAACGAGGAAATGCAAGACCGATGTCCTGGGACAGTAACCCCCCGGAGTTAAGAGAGGCAGAGGTAGACCAAGAAAAACATGGAGAAGAGAACTGGAGACATCATCAGCACCATCATCAGCACCATTATCAGCACCATCATCAGCACCATCATCAGCACCATCATCATCATCACCACTCGCTTTTCGCTTATTATGGAAGGTAAAGAGACCATCACAATTAGTCCCCTCTGCAGGAAACCAACCCTAAGGCACTCACGTGCGCTTCCGGTGGTGGCTTTTATGGCGATTTGTTTGACATGAAGGTGTCGCCAGCCATATGCACAACCTCATATTAGTTGCCTCTTACGACATGCATGAGGTAGCAGTAGTCATATTCTTTGTATGTCTCCTCAACGAGAAATAATCCTGCCAAGACAAAAATTAATCTTTGGACCTACAACTGATAGACTGTCGCCGTCTTTTATTAGTAGTCTCCTTTAGTCATAGCTGACTATGGGGATGCGCACTATGAGATGATAGCCCTCAGCTTTTGCCTAGTGTTTCTTTGGGCGTGTTCGTTTCCCTAATGCTTGTTGTGGGAACTTCTTTTCGCCCAATATGAGGTGGCGTCTTTGGGAGCATCGCACTTGGTGCGATCGGCAGCGACATCTTCTTAGAGATTGAATTTATGTCCATTGCCTTCACGTCTCTCTCGCACACATCTTTGAACCTCAGCTGCGGTCGCCCGGCTGTTGTTTTGCCATCTGCCAGTTGTCCGTAGAATATATCTTTGGGGATACGGCAATCTTCCATGCGGCGAACAAATCCAAGTCAGCATAGTCTGCGCTGTCTAAGTGTATACATGCTTTAAAGGCCAGCACGTGACAACACCTCGATATTTGTCTCTTTTTCCTTCCTCGATATACAAAGGATGTGGCGTAGACACTGTAGCATTATATTAATGGCGGAATGATGTATATTATGAGCTCAGCTGAAGAGAAAAAGTGGTAATCTTCAGACTCCGCACAGGCCACAAAAGATTGGGATACCACTTATTCAAAAATATAAAGATAGAAACTTCCGATGATTGTAACTGTGGCGCTGATTAAATGACTGCTGAATATCTACTTCAAAGATGCCCAACATATGAGGAACATAGAAGGCACATATGGCCGTCACCAGTACCATTCTTGGAAAAAGCTCTTTGGAGTTAGAAATAGCCTCAAGCTGACCACTTCTTTCTTTGAACATATTCAATTTGACGTCTGAGAATTTACGAAAAAGAAGAGAAGGAAAAAGAAGAAGACATGGCTAATTCAAAACAGGTTTAAAAATCACAACTGCTATACCCCTTTCTTCCAACACCACTGTCACGTAGGTTTTGGTCATTAAATTGCCTAGATTTTCCTCTTTTTCTGTCACCCGTATTCTTCATTTTTATTATCACTCTTTACCTTTTTCCTGTATTTTTCGCATTCGTTGCGAAAAATATATTTCTTTCCCATCATCGTTTTCTTTCTCATACTGACTAGTAACCTTATTGCATCAGATGTCAGTCGCGCAGGTAGACGTGAATGTGCGAAAAATTCGTTCCGCTGGACATAGAGCAGACTTTATGTCTACATTTGCACCTGTCACGCGCGGGTTTTTCGGGCTGAGCGCTTAGGTAGGCGTTAAAACTGTCACCTATACGGCGTAGAGCAGACATATAGTCTGGGGATTTGAAACTGACACGCGTACATCTTGGTCAGTAGGTGGCAGTTACGACATGTTAGGTGTTAAACGTATCGTTAAAGCCGGAAAGGGGAGAGCATTTCGTTCTACGAAATAATAGTTCATCCTTTGTCTGGTTTAAAATATTAAACCAAGTTTGAAACTTTATTTCATTTCACTCAGTAACTTCGCAGTAAAGACAGTACTAGCCTTCGTTCGATTTCTAAATAATCTCTGTTAATAGAGATGGCCTTTAGTTTGGTCGAAGTGGTTTAAGTTCTTAGTACTTCTGTGTTTGAGGTAAAATATTATATATAATAGATCTCTAGTATTTTGTGAAGTGATAAAGTGTTAAATCGCCGATTTCATTTTACTAGATTTTGCGCAGAGTGCCAAATTTATATAAAGTCTGTATTATTTTCTAGTGACGTGTTTCAGTGGAAAGCAGTATAAATTATAATTTCTAGCATTAAACAATAATGTAGCTATAATGAAGTTAATTTTACTGCTAAGTAATCAGACGAGATCATATTTTTCTAAACTAACTGATAAATGCTAGATGCGACATCAGTGAATATTGACGGAATACGCAGATATTCCTAATTCCTGATGATCGATTTTTTATATAACTTACTTCACGGGAAGTTTTAAATAATAAGTCAAGTTGTAGGCTTGCCGTTTAAAATGTAAAGTTATAACGAGTACATATTCTGTATATTATATTATATGTTGTTTTTCTTCATTCAGTGATTATTGGGGTGATCCCAACTGGCCAGCGTTTAGTAGCATGAGAGACATATTTGTGAGAAGCATAGACATTTCCTATCTTTAACCACGTGGGTTTTATTTTCAAGTAACACTGGTCTGACAGTGCATATGCCATCAGAGAGAGACAGTAATACGACTCCCACTAACGGTTTCTAAAGACTAGAAATATATATTGGGCTTTTGAGCCAGTTCATATTGCTCCACAAATTTAAATGTACATGCTGCCTGGCGGCGAGAATAGTTACAAGAATAACATTAACATTCCGACAGAGTTTTTTGACTAGTATTGTGGTGACCAAATATAGTACCTTCCTGAAAGTAGACACCGATCTGACATTCCTTAAATTCTAGAAACCAAAGCTAATGACATTGTGCTCTGCTAACTTTTCGTGCCTGGACAAATTTTATGTGACTTAACAGACATCCGAAAAATAAGAACACCCAAGGAATCGTTCCCTGAGACAGAGAAATTCAGTACGTCTTGTTGGAACTGGGGATTTCTTGGTCGAGAACTGCATTTACGGGTCTGTGTGAAGGTCCTAGAATTATTATGTTCCCAGAGGCAGCGAGCAAAGTTGTGAGTATAAATGTGAACACCTGGCCATGACTGAATGAATGAGAGTACGCAGGTCTGAGTGTTATTTTACCGTTGTATTATTGTCACCAATTTGCTGTCTTAACTTTTTTTAATCTGCAGAATTTGTTACTAAGGCTAGAGTTTCTTTTTCTTAGGCTAAATCAGATTATCCAACTCTGTTTATACATTTACGAGAAAGAAAGAAACCTCTTAGACTCAACCCTATGTATCTATAACTCTTTGGGCCATCATCTGTTCTCTTAACGGGGCTGTGGGCTAAACCTAGAGTAAGATCCTAACGGGCTATCATCCTCATAGCATTTTCTTGAATTTTATGACTATTTGTATATGTTTTTCCTTGATGTATTTTTTTGGTGTTGTGAGAAGATTTTTTTAGATGATAATAATAAAAATCTCTCTTGAACTAAATCAGTGCGTTGGTCAGCTCGTTCTAAGATATATATATTCGGGAGCCGCGCTGGTGTAATGGCTTCGGCGTTGTACTGGCGACCAGGTGTTCATGGTTCAAACCCGGGCGTCGGCGTTTGAAGAAATGTTTACGGCCGGAAATTTGACTGAATAGCCTGAACGGCTCCTGTGATAAACCCTCTGTGGATGGGAAGGAGCGAAGCTCCTGACCGGGTTGGAAGGAAAGTCCTCAGGTTCCCCAGCCTCGCAATGACATGTCATTGGGCCGAAGGGCTGAAAGCCCAAGTGCCGCTGGTTAAGGAAAAAAAAAATATATATATATATATATATATTCATTGTTATAGATTTCCCACGTCTGTGTGTTTAACTGTCGTCACGTGTATGTGCGTGCCCGTGAGTAGATAGAAATATATGTAATATATATATCTGTGTGTAGACTGTCTGACGCTGTAAAGTTGTCGTAGAAGATAGGTGAGAGGGAGAAGAATTTTTTTCCGCTTTCAGAGACAGCCTCTATATCACATTCTATCATCTCACTCGTGGAATCTATTTCTTTTACTACGTCACACTGTGACTCTCACTCATTCCAAGCTATTCAGAAGGGACCAACCCAAGTCTTAATTCCCCTATCGAAAATCTACGACAAATGGGGTCTCGCCCGACGGATTTTTGAACTTAGAATAGGAAGACGAGTACGACAAATGTGGACTCGTCTATCGAGTTTTTGAACTTAAGATTTTTTATTCTGTAATAGAGTAAGAGAGTGATGTCTTGTGAGTTGTTATAACTTTAAATAATTTATCCCCTAGACTAACGATCTGTTTTCGGGCGTGCTGACCACACAAACTGATAAGTTTTTTTTTCCACAGCATTTGAACATTATACATTTGAGTTACAGGTGGATTTTGTCGGAATATATGTTATTGTTGATTTGTAATACTAAACGCTGGTAAAGTTTTGTGAGTGTATAACATTCACAAGGGTTCTGAAGCAGGTAGGTGTTTGAGCAAAGCTAAGGAGTGCGTTTCGGACTATTCGTCCAGATTAATTGCCTCCCTCACCCGAACTGTCTTCAGGGGTAAACTTGATAGTGGATTAAAAATTAAGGGGATTTTTTTTCTTTCTCCAAAGTTTTTGCTATAATCATTTTGTTTTCCACTGTAGCAACTTATTTTTCAGAAGTAATCTTAACTACCATTTAGTTGGCGTAGTCGTGTTTTGTATTAGGTGCTTTATTGCCGATTAATAGCAGCGATAGTTAGATTTTTATTTTTGGAGGAGGTATCCCAGGGTTAAGCATATCATCTTTTATTTGGTATTTTCTCGTAAGTGGTAGGAACCAGTGTATCCTTTTTCCTATTTTCTTTCTCCACTAGTCTCAGTCACTGACTTAATATGGCCGAGAGGGCAAAGCTTAGACAACTCCTCAGGAACGAAGCGAGAGAGGAGGGACTGGAAGGAGAAGAAGCGAAAGCTTTTGTCAGGGACGAACTTGAGAGATATGATGCGGAGAGGAAAGAAGAAGAACTAAAGAGGAAAGAAGAAGCAGCGGAGAGGAAAGAAGCGGATGACCGGCTATTACAGCAGAGGAAGATGGATGAGGAAATGGAAATTCGCAGGATGCAGCATGAGGAAAGAGAGAAGGAGGGACAGCATTTGGAAAGAGAAAATGAGCAACGACGACAGCATGAGTTGGCGCTTAAGACTCTAATGTTCCAAAGCCGTGGTGCTGCCTCTACCTCCAGCAATGGAGAGTCTTCTCCTCATTCTTCCTTAACTGATCCTTCTAACACTCAATATACCCATCTCACTGCTATGTCTTTTCCGCTTGAATCTTTCCCTTGTCCAAATGAGAAGATTGACACTTGGCTAGAAAAATTTGAGAAAATTGCAACTCTGTACGGTTTAGAGAGGTCGCGTTGGAACATGAAGCTTTCTCAGGCGCTGAAAAGCAGTGCGTATGGTGTTTACGCCAAACTGGAAAGCAGCCAACAAGACAACTATGATCTGTTGAAGAAAGCGTTACTGGAGCGCTTTGAAATGAACGCTCGCAAATTTTTGCAACTGTTTCGCAACAGCCGGAAAGAGAATTCTGAAACTTTTCAGCAGTTCTCGTCTCGTTTGAAGGGTTATCTGACAAAGTGCCTAGAGCTCTCGCAGCTCCCCTCTACCTATGAAGGTCTGGAGGAATTTGTTTTAACAGAACAAATAAAGAACACATTGTCTGCAGATACCCGGAGATTTCTAGCTGAGCAAGGGGCAGAAAAGCTTGACGACATCTTACAGAAGTCTGAGCGTTACCATAATGCGCTGGCTGAACTACCGGCCACTAAGCGGAAACCGACAGAGGAGCATTTTCGAAAAAATAATCTAGAGCAATCTTCTCAGGCTTCTAATCAAAATAACCACAGAGAAACTGGACCTCAAAACCCCCCTCCTGAAAAATCCAAGTTCTACAAGAACAAGTACCCCAACCACCCCAAACAGTCTGATCAACCCGACCGCCCTACATGGCAGCGTGGCCAGAAAGGTCAAGGTGGCAAAGGGAGAACCCCTGAGCACGGGACATATGATCAGACCGAGCACACCGAGCCAAAACGCATCGGATGCTTATTAACAGTCTCGCAAGGCGGAATTATTGACAGTGATTCCCAACCTGTTGGGGATAGACCCTCAACGCGAGGTACTGTTACTTTGAACGGTTCTCAAACTTCTTGCTTATTTGACACGGGGCTTTCTTATGATTGCATTGTTGCCAGAAACCTGGTCAAACCCGGTCAAGAGACAGCAGAGACCGTCCAACTTTGTGGAGTTCGTAAGAGTGATGCACCTACAGCGCTTCCCATTGCATTGGTGGAGATCCACTCTGATTTTGTCAGAGGTGTGATCAAAGCGGCTGTTATGGATGATCCCATCTACCCAGTCATACTTGGCGGGAGATACGTGTGTATTGGGAAACCGGAAGAGCCGATTGTGGCAGCAGTAACTACAAGAGGGCAAACCAAGAAGGAACGGGAGCCTGCGCCTAATTTGTTACCCATGGAACTTAAAGAAGCGCAATACAAGGACCCTACTTTGGCACCCTGCTTTAGGAAACTGCCCATGGCTAAGGAACCCAGACAGCACGGGGACATTTTTTCTAAGGATGGCGTACTTTATCGCAGAACGGGCAAGCCTGACCAAGGTTACAACCAGCTCCTAGTACCGAAACAGTACAGAAGCCAAATCCTAGAAATGGGGCACTCTCTTCCCTTCAGCGGACATATGGGACAGAACGCCACAAACCAACGGATAACCACTCATTATTGGTGGCCAGGAGTAAATACTGATATTATCAGATATGTCAAATCCTGTGCCCAGTGCCAACGTGTGCCACCCAAGCAACGGGCACCCCCAGTCTCTTTGGGTGAAATGCCAATAGTGGGAACACCATTCGAACGGGTTGTGATCGACATTTTAGGGCCTTTCGAAAGGACTAAAAGAAGGAACAGGTTTATCCTGACCTTAGTCGATACATGCACTTTATGGGCAGAAGCTATCCCGCTAACATGCGCAGATGCCAAGCATGTCGCAGAAGCCCTCGTGCAGATTTTCACTCGGTTGGGATTCCCTCAACAAGTGTTGACGGATAACGGATCTCCATACCGAAACCTGTTGATGGATGAGATCGTTAAGATCTTGAGGACCCAACACATCTACACAAAGCCTTATACTCCGGCCGGAAATGGGCTCGTGGAACGTGCTAATGGAAACCTCAACATGATGCTAAGTAAACTGGCACAAGTGAAACCTGAAGATTGGGATCTTTGTATTCCTGCAGCATTATTTGGCTACAGAGAATCTCCTCATACTTCCACAGGATTTCCGCCAGCTACGCTTTTATTCGGCAGACCTATTAAGGGGCCACTTGAAGCCTTACTTCAGTCTCTGACAGACGAGAAGGCGGATGAGACAGTTGTCTCAGCAAGTAAATATGTGTCGGTTTTAAAGGAAAGGTTGAAACTAGGGTGGGACCTAGCAACGACTAACTTTAAGCGAGCACGCACAAAGCACGCTAACCGATACAGGAAAGTCGCGAAAGAGAGAGAACTGGAAGCAGGAGAGAAAGTTTTGGTGTTACTCCCTACCGAGAACAACCAACTGAAGATCGGATGGCAAGGGCCGTTTACCGTCCTGAAAAAGATTTCTAAGGCTAACTACCAGATCTCTATTCAAGGAAAGGAGAAGGTTTTCCATTTAAATCTCTTAAAGAGATACTTGGAAAGACCAGTGCCGACCTCCGACCATCTCCTGACGATCGCCAAAACTGACGAAGATGACGATAGTGGCAGGGAAACTCCACTGCACACACAGGAAATCTTTGAAAAATGTCAGAAGCGGCGACGCTCTTTCAAGCGCGCATGGGAGACATTCCAGAGGAAGGAAACGTCGGGGCAGACTTCATGAGTAGGAATTGGAGAGAGATGGGGGGGGGGGGAGATAAGAGGGAAGAAGACAGACACCCCGAAGCTACGGTTATAGGAAATTTAATTCCATAACGTAGACATGGAGTGCTTCCATATCTTAAGGGGGGACGTCCTGTCACGTAGGTTTTGATCATTAAATTGCCTAGATCTTCCTCTTTTTCTGTCACGCGTATTTTCCATTTTTATTATCACTCTTTACCTTTTTCCTGTATTTTTCGCATTCGTTGCGAAAAATATACTTCTTTCCCATCATCGTTTTTCTTTCTCATACTGACTACTAACCTTATTGCATCAGATGTCAGTCGCGCAGGTAGACGTGAATGTGCGAAAAATTCGTTCCGCTGGACATAGAGCAGACTTTATGTCTACATTTGCACCTGTCACGGGCGGGTTTTTCGGGCTGAGCGCTTAGGTAGGCGTTAAAACTGTCACCTATACGGCGTAGAGCAGACATATAGTCTGGGGATTTGAAACTGACACGCGTACATCTTGGTTAGTAGGTGGCAGTTACGACATCTTCTTCTTCTTCCGTCCTTAGCCACCGACCGTCAAAGCAGTCAGTGGCTATTACGCCTAGTGGCGTCTTAGGGCAACAGCAGATATCATAGTTTCCCAAAGCCTTTAGGGAAAGGCAAAGGGGCATTTCGTTTAGCCCGCTTTGGTCAGTTAAGACATGTTACGAAATAATCCGATTACCTCAGCCCGTTTGTCTGGTTTAAAATATTAAACCAAGTTTGAAACTTTATTTCATTTCACTCAGTAACTTCGCAGTAAAGACAGTACTAGCCTTCGTTCGATTTCTAAATAATCTCTGTTAATAGAGATGGCCTTTAGTTTGGTCGAAGTGGTTTAAGTTCTTAGTACTTCTGTGTTTGAGGTAAAATATTATATATAATAGATCTCTAGTATTTTGTGAAGTGATAAAGTGTTAAATCGCCGATTTCATTTTACTAGATTTTGCGCAGAGTGCCAAATTTATAAAGTCTGTATTATTTTCTAGTGACGTGTTTCAGTGGAAAGCAGTATAAATTATAATTTCTAGCATTAAACAATAATGTAGCTATAATGAAGTTGATTTTGCTGCTAAGTAATCAGACGAGATCATATTTTTCTAAACTAACTGATAAACGCTAGATGCGACATCAGTGAATATTGACGGAATACGCAGATATTCCTAATTCCTGATGATTGATTTAATTAACTTATTTCACCGGAAGTTTTAAATAATAAGTCAAGCGGTCGGCTTGCTGTTTAAAATGTAAGTTATATTAAGTACATATTCTGTATATTATATTATATGTTGTTTTTCTTCATTCAGTGATTATTGGGGTGATCCCAACTGGCCAGCGTTTAGTAGCATGAGAGACATATTTGTGAGAAGCATAGACATTTCCTATCTTTAACCACGTGGGTTTTATTTTCAAGTAACACTGGTCTGACAGTGCATATGCCATCAGAGAGAGACAGTAATACGACTCCCACTAACGGTTTCTAAAGACTAGAAATATATATTGGGCTTTTGAGCCAGTTCATATTGCTCCACAAATTTAAATGTACATGCTGCCTGGCGGCGAGAATAGTTACAAGAATAACATTAACATTCCGACAGAGTTTTTGACTAGTATTGTGGTGACCAAATATAGTACCTTCCTGAAAGTAGACACCGATCTGACATTCCTTAAATTCTAGAAACCAAAGCTAATGACATTGTGCTCTGCTAACTTTCGTGCCTGGACAAATTTTATGTGACTTAACAGACATCCGAAAAATAAGAACACCCAAGGAATCGTTCCCTGAGACAGAGAAATTCAGTACGTCTTGTTGGAACTGGGGATTTCTTGGTCGAGAACTGCATTTACGGGTCTGTGTGAAGGTCCTAGAATTATTATGTTCCCAGAGGCAGCGAGCAAAGTTGTGAGTATAAATGTGAACACCTGGCCATGACTGAATGAATGAGAGTACGCAGGTCTGAGTGTTATTTTACCGTTGTATTATTGTCACCAATTTGCTGTCTTAACTTTTTTTAATCTGCAGAATTTGTTACTAAGGCTAGAGTTTCTTTTTCTTAGGCTAAATCAGATTATCCAACTCTGTTTATACATTTACGAGAAAGAAAGAAACCTCTTAGACTCAACCCTATGTATCTATAACTCTTTGGGCCATCATCTGTTCTCTTAACGGGGCTGTGGGCTAAACCTAGAGTAAGATCCTAACGGGCTATCATCCTCGTAGCATTTTCTTGAATTTTATGACGATGTGTAGATGTGTTTCCTTGATGTATTTTTTTGGTGTTGTGAGAAGATTTTTTTGGATGATAATACAAATCTCTCTTGAACTAAATCAGTGCGTTGGTCAGCTCGTTCTAATATATATATTCATTGTTATAGATTTCCCACGTCTGTGTGTTTAACTGTCGTCACGTGTATGTGCGTGCCCGTGAGTAGATAGAAATATATGTAATATATATATATCTGTGTGTAGACTGTCTGACGCTGTAAAGTTGTCGTAGAAGATAGGTGAGAGGGAGAAGAATTTGTTTCCGCTTTCAGAGACAGCCTCTATATCACATTCTATCATCTCACTCGTGGAATCTATTTCTTTTACTACCTCACACTGTGACTCTCACTCATTCCACGCTATTCAGAAGGGACCAACCCAAGTCTTAATTCCCCTATCGAAAATCTACGACAACCACCCACGGTATATCACCGTTTTAAACGCACTGATTTCAAAAGCTACAAAGATAGATTACATCTTATGTAGTTACATTTTAAAAACCCCACTGTTTTGAAAGGTAATCACAATATAAATAATCTGTGTGTGTGTGTGGCAAGTCTCAATAAGTCTATTTTTTTTAAAAACAAACACATCACAAAAACTGCAAAAAAGCTCAAATTCTGAACAAGATCTTTGTTAATTATCATTATTCTGGTAACGCCTGCGACGTGGCTGGTACCAAACTTTATCGGCTACTGCCTTTCGATTGGACCAACTTTGGAAAGGAGGAACATGCTGCATGGTCAACAGCTGAATCTTTATATAACTGTGCTCAAGCTCGCGCCCTGGAGATGACACTCCAGCTTCACCCTATGGTGTCGGCACAATATGGGAAGCAGCAATTACCGGTTATAAGCATCTTTCCCAACGGGCGTAGGGCATAGCGCCAGGGGCTACTTCCAACAGTGGGAGAGGTTTTAGGACTGGCAGATGGCAAAATGACAGCCGGGCGACTGCACCTGAGGTTCAGAGATGTGTGCAAGAGAGACATGAAGGTACTGGACATGGATCCAGCAACCTGGGAGGATGAAGCTGCTGATGGCACCAAGTGGCGTTACTCCCTCCCTACGGTGCCATTTCAGATTGGGCGAAAAGAGGTACTCACACCAAGCAGAGGAGAGAAAAATACGCCGAAAGAGTCAAAAGGAAAAAAAGCAGCTGAGGTTTGTTACCACAGGGGCGCATTCCTATAGTCAGTTATGACTGAAGGGAGGCCACTATAATACTAACTTTGTTTATGAAGAAAGTTATACAAAGGGCACTTTTGTCTTACACTAGCAAACATTAGGCACTATATGTACGCCCTCGTCACACACACACACATGCATACGTACGCCCTTGACACACACACATGCACAGAAATTTAAAAAGAATATAAGAAAGTAGTTTGTTCCCTTTCTGCTCCTTGTGAAGCACGGAGCATTACAGCTGAGCCCTTGCAGAAAGCTTGCATCAAACCATCCATGTGATCTGGCAGTGGTAGTTTACGAAGTAATTTATTTGACATGTTGATGTTACCAGCCCTATATACAGTCTCATCATGTTAGGCGCCTGGAAGGAGAAATAGTCCAATTCTGTCTTTGTCTAAAAGAAATTATATATTTAATTTTCTACACAATTATGCTGTAATTTCTACATTACTCAACAACGAATGACAGTAAAATTGATTCCCAAATTTGGCTCTTTTGTTTTGTCCTTTGAGATACTCGGTTTAAAAAAAAAAGAAAAAAACCTGACTTCGATTCTTTCACAAATTGCCCAAGGTCGATTAGAAGTAAATAGGACTTCATGTTGTCAAACAGCGAACGACCGCGGCTAGATTGCTCTTAAGTACTAGTCACAGCGAGAAAATTGTAGCCAACATTGAGGAGTCTTCCCCGCTCATCGACTTCTGTTCCTTGGGGGTCACAAAACGATACAGAAAATAAAACAAACAATTCGCCCATATTGCAGACGATAAATGACGTTAACGTTTCCGACGAGATTTCACGAGGTGTTGATGAGTTTTGAAAACGACAGCGAAACAAAACATGAAAAGATTGTAGGATGAATCTCCTGCTTCTTTGCTCGTGTGTAGATTTCAGGATAATAAACATTAATTCAGACATCGATTTTTTGGCTAACGGGAATTTTTATTTCTGATTACTTGTGTGAAGGGATAGATTGGCTATTACGTTCTGGCTATAATTGGTAATCACGGAGGTATTGTAAAGAACAGTTCACGGTATCGTTCAAAGCGTAGAGACCTAGCTAACGTTTGGTAAAGGATTATTGATCAATTTTCACAATATGTGAATATTTAGAGAGATATAAGAAAAATGTATAGATACAGAAACAGACAGGCCTGCATGCGTACTTAGATTCATACCTTGTAAATGTAGTCCTAAGTCAAAAGCTGATTCAAGTACCCATTTACACCACTGTGTTTTGAACCTGGTACCTTTGCCAGGAGAGTTCAGCGCTTTAACCACACTGCTAATCGGACGCTCCATTATACTATACGACCCTATAATTTCACTGGTACTTACACCGTGTCATTAAAACTTTGCTTGTTACGTCGGTATGAAAGTAAGAAACAATCGCATCGGCTTTTCGGGAAAACATGGAAAAGGCTCTTTTTGCATTGTGATTTGAGTGAAAGTATCTTGAACACCCATTAGAATCATCCCACAAAGAGGCCAATAATCTTTTTCATTCGGATCTCATCTATTTCTTTGCAAGTAACCCGTCGAGAAATGGCAGAAAAGTTTCATAACTTCGTTTCTTAATAAAACAACCCGATACTTGTTCACTGTTTCTCAACGGTAGAATTATGTTAAAACTAATGACAGAGGACTGAATTATTTTGTTGAAATACGAAAAATCGTCATAGTCAGTAATTAGAGTGGACGTGCTTTCATTCTACGTCTTGGATTAGAGTAAAGCGATACCAGCTTTCGTGTCATCTTGATTCCTGTTTCCTGTGATTTCAGCTTTTGCTATGATAGTCAACAAAGCACAGGGACTATCATTTGGTCATTTAGGTGTATACCTCCCAAAAACTATATTTGCTCATGGTCAATTTCGTGTATTGCTCACGTAAAGAAGGAACTCAGACCATCTTAAGGTGTATATTCAGGACACTGGCTAACAAGGCAACAATTTATAAAGGTAACCGCACATTTACAAATAAACTTTCTCACAAGTAATGTGTAAGACTCTGTTATACCTTTGTTGATATTAGCGTAGTAATTTGTTACATTTATTTAGCATATGAGATACTATTTCTTATGGGTGGTTGCACATTTTGGAGCTTTGTTGTGCATGTCTGTGGGTAGTATATATGCCAAAGATTTCGCAGAAAGATGTGCGCTGGTTGTTTTTTTTTCTCCTTTTACAAGGTATGTTGTTCTCAGACAAGATGTCCATACTATTATATTCACTGTTTTGTCTATGTAGTTGATGCAGGGTCCTTTCTCACCAACTTATCAACGTTTTTGTTTCTCCCTCTGCCTCTGGCTGGGGTATTTGCAGCTTTTCTAAGCTGTCTGATTTTACATGTTTTAATATATGTATCGAAAAAGACAGTCCCTAGTGCAGACTAGGTATGAATATGCCATTTATCAGGGACATAATTACATGGCTCTGAAAATATAAAGGCGAACAAAAATGGCAATAAGAGAGAAACATACTATCATAAATGGGAATTTCTGTCGTAAATTTATTTTGAGAGAAAGAGTCTTGGAAATAGTGGTCCTGTTTAGAGTGGAGAATGATGGAAAAGGCTATGTGATAGTAAGGGTTTATTTAGAAGTAAATAGTTGATTCACAAAGTGCTAGGAAGAGTAAGGACAGACTGTTTTACGACAATTTTTCTCTCCATTCTACTCCTTAAAAAAACTCTTCTGGACAAACAATTATTTGCCAGTTTCCAGACTCACACCTGCGCTCACACCGTTTTGGTGCTTCAAACACACAACGTACGTGAATACAGACTACGATAACGAATATGGGAAAGTTTGGGTTTGGGCCTGCCAACACAAATGCTAAACGTTTTATTACTTTTATTTAGCATAAAATCAAGTCACAAACAATTATCAATTTACATGCAGAAATCAAAGGTTCAAAAAATACAAATAACAAGGTGGGTGGGGGTTTGGTGAAGAGTGATATTCAATATGCCCTTCCCTCTTGTACAGACAAATGAAAAAGGAACCCGGTCCAAAGGACAGGTAGTTAACAGAAATAGATAAGTTAACCCAACAGTCAATTAATCTATCCTGAAAAGAGGGATTAGGAAACTAGTCCTATTATCCTTAACTGTTTTTCCTTCTACTAAGCAGAATAGGAAGGGGAAATAACAGAGGTTAAGAAATCCCACTTATAAAGTGAACCACGCAAGGAATAAAATAACAAAGTGTCTACCAGGTACAGCAATTAAAATAGTTGCACATAAATCTCATTTAGTCATGCACGCTCGTGCTGGCCAACAGGCAAACTCTCACACAGACTTACCGATCTTGGGAGCAGGCAATCCATAGAATTATACAAAAAAAACCCATCAATTAACACTTGACATATTGAGAGTGTCTTTTACTTCAATGTCCGGCCCCAGATTTAGCGAGGTTTTGCTAGTTGCAAATATTCCCACTTATCGCCGGTCGTGAAGACTAAATGTTCTTGTGGTTTTTTTATGATATAAAAAGAGTCTATGGGATGGCACTGTCACCGTTAGATACAGGTGAGAATGGGGTGTGGTTTCTTAGATTTCGCCGCTGGTGGGGGGAACTTCTTGGAACGAGGTGGCAACAACTGACCAGTGAGGTATGGTTTAAATCCAGGGAGGAAAAACTAGGCACCGTCAAAGTTCAGGTAAATATGTACTCTCTCTCTCTCTCTCTCTCTCTCTCTCTCTCTCTCTCTCTCTCTCTCTCTCTCTCTGTAGCAGTATATTAATAAAAAGCTCTGGCAATTGTTCTTCTTCCAGTTACAACTTAATATACTTGGTGAGGTGTTTAAATTTGTCAATGGGTGTGCTTTCTTTCTATTATTTTAGATAGCTGGATCCCCAATATAGGATCGCCTCAAAGATTTAAAATTTAATACACAGTCTCATCAGATTCAGGAAGTGGTTTAAGAACTGAGTCTGGGGACTCTTTACCAGGTTGTACTTCTTTTTGCTGGGATCGCAAAGGTAGCGATCACTCTAGATAAAAGATAGAAAACATGTAATTCATACCGAAAATCAAATAACATTCTAACGCGCGATAAATTTACAGTTAACTATTTATACACTCGCGTCTTCAATTTTTATAAAATTCAGGAAGAACTCCACGCGAATTTAATAGTTAAAATACACGTATAAACTAGAACTAAACTCAATTAACTTTAGTTATAAATTCCTTCGCGTCTTTAAATGTTACTTTAAGCATTTAAGTATCTATCATCTTGGGAAATAATATAATAGATATTTCATTAACTTTTCCACTGGAACTATTTGAGATAAGTTTAATTTAATAGCTTTAAGTTAATCACTAAATCCAGTGAAATAAAATGAATGAATGATCTAGACCACTGATCACTTTAAAACAAATGTATTATACCGTTTAGCACATTTTATAATTCACTGCAATAAGTTGAAAATCCAGAGGGAATCAAGCAAGATTTCACTATGCTAGTGCTTCTGTCACGGTCTGGCGAACGAGTGATAAAGTTGCATTTCTCAGTTTCTGTATATATCTAATTGGAATGTGTCACAAAATTAACCGTGATACAACGTTAAAATATCTCCAATGATACAACGTAGGGATAAAAACTAATGCGTAAGCTGCTAGAATACATGATCGCCCACGCCGCGGGTCATCACCCGCCATGGAAATTAAATTGTTAGACTTGAAGGCAAAACGGAACGGGATGAGAACGGAGATCAGAAGGAAAAATCTGACTGAACGCGTGCTTGAAACTAGCAAGGCTAAAAGACGCAAGTGGTGGGGAAAGGAGGAAAAAGTCACGTTCCCCAAGTTGACATAAAGTAAAGAAATCGACAAAAGGGACCTTGGATATTATACGCCACAGTCATTTCTTGGACGCTTTTGCGATAACTTAGTCCGTTTATTTGAATGCAGTGATGAACGCATTCCAGAAGATTCTAGAAAATATTTGAAAAGTAACTTTTCTTAATAATAATGTTAGGAATATAAAACCTAGCTGGCCGGATGGCCCATCTTGAGCAGTGAAATAATATGCTTTCATTTATACAGACGGATAGATAATAAGAAAGATATTGACAAAAGACTGTGTTGTTCATAGCAGCGAGCGTCTGCATTGAAATAAAACATGTCACTAATTTTCAAAAAATTGTGGCCTTGAAGACGCAAGTGCTAAAATCTAGTTGGAATGAAGAGACGGGGTGGGATGGTGAATTGTGGCTAAAAATAACTTTAAGGGCAAAATTGTGTAGGGGAAGGCAGAGTTGGTTCAAAAAAACAAGTGTGTTTTTTTTTGTGAAACGCAAGTAGAGACGGACGGACCAACAGACAATAAGGCATACTTGACTGAGGTATGACTGAAATGACTTTTTGGTAGGATATTTGAATTTGAAAAAAGAAAAGGCAGTGATTGGCCATAGATGAATATATTATCGGCGCTCAGACGCGCATTTTGTGCCATTCATTATAAGTTGTCCTAGTAGACACAGTGAATTATTAAGTGGTGTAATTCCCAGAAGCTATTGAAATATTTAGAGGGACGCCATACTAAGGCCAGCAGCTCAGCTGAGTTTTGCTAGCATTTAACTGTGTTCTATATTCATAATTCTGGTAAGACTGAAATTATTTCTTTGTACATTTTAATATTTGTTTAAGGTTTCGAGTGATTTGATACTGCAATAGCATAATCTGTCCCTTACAACAAGTAAGGATTCGCTCTAGACCCCCCGCCCCAGTTCAGGGTCTAGAGACAAATAAAATACATAAACTCCAGCAAGGATTATGGAGGACAGATCAAGTGTTGAGATCAGTGAAACATATCACCTATCCTATTCTATGGCAGGAAGCTAATGAACATATTTCAGGATACGTAGTCTGGGAGAACTTATCCTATGTGAAACCAACTTGGTAAGATTTGTTGTTTGGTCAGAAAGATCTGACCCGTCTATGTGGTGTTGTTGTTGTGTAGTGTTGTGTCCAGAAATGGTTAGAGGATGGAATTCTGACACATGACTAATACTTTGATTGCAGAACTGTGAGTTTCAGTTGGCACCAATGTGGTGTCAAATGAGTTGTTGAATATTACAAGAGTGGACCCGTGCAGTAACATTTTGTCAGAGCAGCCTATTATAGTCCCCAAGCACGGAGAGGTGGTGCCACCAGACTTCTGAAATTGCCCCCAAGCACGGAGAGGTGGGGCCACCAGATTTCTGATATTGCCCCCAAGCACGGAGAGGTGGGGCCACCAGACTTCTGATATTGCCCCCAAGCACGGAGAGGTGGGGCCACCAGATCTCAGCACCAGAGCTACACCTTCAAGCTACGTGAGCGTCTGGTCTGCTGAGAATTCACCAACTCAACTTATTTGCTAACACACCCATAAATTTCCATCAAATAACTGGACAATGTGTAGTCACCATAGACAGGGAGTGATGAGGCCACCCCAACAGCACATCCATTAAATGTTCTCCCAAATAGATTACAACTATAAACAGTAGTAATATTAACTAGTCTAGTAACATACATATGTACACACCTTGCATTTATTATGTAATATTCATGCATTTCTTTCATAATTGCAAAACCTTTCATATGTTCTGACCAAATTAAAACCTTGGTTCAGAACAAATAAATTTAAAGAAAATTACTATCCAAATTTTACACACTTGAGTTAGTTCAGTGTATTATAACATTTATTAATATTATTAGACTTAGTAATTATCTGTGTGTGTGTATGTAAACTACCACAACACATTACATATCATTACCCTAGACATTTAACGTAGCCACATTCATTAGTAAAAAAAAAGATAGGTGTGAGGTCGTAGTGGTAGCAAGAAGGGCCTTCTGACAATTCACAGCTACATTTTATCTCAGGAGCCTTCACAGCTGACCTCATGCATCACACTTAGTAATATCACCATCATACAATACCATCAAATCCACTACATATATTGGGTTCTCTTTGTCCCGGGATAATTAGCCCATTAAGTATATTAGGTTCTCCTGGGGGGAGAATTAGATTAGGGGAACACTTTATAAAAATTAAAAGTGTCCCTTAAAATTAAAAGTGTCCCTGAAAATAAAAGTTGGTGAATCTTCACAGCCAGTGGTAGTTAATTAATTAATTAGAATTATTTTAGACTAGAGTAATTAGAAGTACTTTAGTGGTTGGAAATTGTATCTTGCACATTGCTAGATTTGTTTAAAAAGTATGGCGGAGCTGGCCAAATTCAGATCAGCTGCTGTGCTGACGGCAAAGGAGATGGGAATGGATGGTCAGATTTTAATTCAATATGTAACGGCTGAATGTGATAAGTATATTGAACGGGAAGAAAGAAGATTAGAAAAAGAGGCTGAAAGAAAATTAGAGTCTGAAAGGTTGGCTGAAGAGAAGAGGTTACAAATTGAGGCTGAGACTAAGAGGTTACAAATTGAGGCTGACAAAGAGGAGAGAGGTGGAGTTTAAAGCTATCACAGGGACTGAGAGGTACTTCTTACGAAGTCTTCGCAAAAATGAACAGAGAAGATCAGGAGAATTATGACATGTTAAAGCAGGCGTTGTTATTGAGGTACGAAAAAAATGGGGAATTTTATCGTAAGAAATTTAGAAATGCCAAACTGTTGTCTGGGGAGACATACCACCAATTCTCTGCCAGACTGGAAACCTAATTGGAGAAATGGACTGCTCTGGGGAAGACCCAAGATCTTAAAGAAATGATCATGATTGAGCAATTGAGAGAGTCCATGGCTCCAGACATGAGAAAATTTCTCATGGAACAAGGTGCAGAGAAGTTGGGGGAGGTTTTAAATGTCGCTGAAAGGTATCAGGCAGCCCAGGCAGAGGTAAGTGGTGCTAAAAAGAAGGACATAGACAATTTTAAAGCTCCACAGCAATTTAATAAATTTGATAATAGAGAACAGGGAAATAAAGGTAGGACAAACTTTGAACGGCCAAGAAATGACTACCGAGACAGAAACTCACAGTTCAATGACCAAAAATCTAATGAAAGAAAACCGTTTAACCAAGGAAAAAGATGGTGTAAATGGTGCAAGAAAGATAACCATAACACCGAATTTTGTAGAAGGAAACCTTCAAACATTGCTGCAATGAAGTCGGGGACTCAAAGATTAAAGGTTAATCCTAAGGGACAGCAGGAACCTTATCACCCCCCAGTTTGTGAGGATGTTATTTGTAATGGGGTCACCATAAGGTGCTGTTACGTACATTTATTACCTAAGGGGGTAGTCTTCGGTCCTGCCAAATGTACGCACCAGTTTTATGTAGTTATATTGTTTGTGCGTTCGATTGATTCACGCACTGACGTGCACAATGCTGTGTGAGTTGCTTTGGACGCACGTGTAACCTAGTTGAGTAGATTGTGACGTCATGATAGGGGCAGCTCGGACGACATTTTATGTCCGCAGTGTTATTATTTTGATTCCTGGCAGATTTGAAGAAACCAGCAGTTGTATTCGTATCTATTGGTCTTCATGGCGAAGCCAATAGTGGATGTCTGAAGTAAGTGTCGCCCCATTTCGTATGGCAAGTTTAATTATGTAAATTAAAGTATCAGGCCGCTCCTATTAATGGTCTAGCGGGAATTCATCGGAGATGACATTCCTAGAATTGGACACACGGAGTCGATAGCCTTTGGAATCTTTTGTAGAGGGAGAATCCATATGTGGAATCAAGTTAATGAATATAGATATATGCTTCACATGTTTAATATGCCGTTTTACCTATGCCAAAGTCGTGGTATGGATACCGAGAGGTTAGCCAAGATGAAACACTAACTTGGTTGTATTGTTATATCTGCCTTTTGTTTGGATTGGATATGCTATCCAAGAATTTTACAACAAAGTCTGGGATGCTTACAAGTATGATATAAATTGTTGCTCCGTGAGAATGAATCCGTTTGCCTTAATAAACGTCCTTGGGAGAAGGTCAATGGACGTTAATTACCATGTCTGTTATATGAAATGGAAGTGATCCTTAGTCACTGGAATAAGAGAACTTAACTGTTAGAGAATCTACAACAACTTTTAACAGTGATATTAACATTTTAACGTATGATCTTCACATCTGTAACTATGATTGTCTTGTTCCACTTCGTTGGTGTCACGTCAATAAAATACATGTACAGTAAACACCGACTTGTGTGCTGCCAACACTTACCCAGTTCATCCAATGCAACGATACCTGTTGGAATGTTCGTTTGAAGAAGTTTATTGACATTTTGTTCATATTCAACCATTCGCGTGATAAAATCAATACCATTACCATAAACGGACTCCAACAGGTGCCTTTATGATACAGGTTTGGATTATGATTCAGTTGTGAAGTCTAGCCTAGTGGACCCAAGTCAGTATACCACAGAAACAGTGGAAATACAAGGGGCAACTAAGGACATACCACTCGTGACACTTCCCATCGCAAGGATAACGGTGAAAACTCGCTATGTGGAAGGAGAAATCAGAGCAGCAGTGATAGATGAACCAATCTACCCTCTGATATTGGGGTGTAGATACGTCTTCTTGGGGAATCCCGAGAGACCTGTGATCATGGCGACAGTGCAGACCAGGTCACAGAAGAAGGAGGAAGAAGGTGAACCTATAAATGCTCATCCAGAGGAGATGAGGAAGGCGCAGGCTGAGGATAGGACACTCAAGCCATGTTTTAGAAAATTGCCCAAATGCCACACACCTCCGAGCAAGGGGGAATATTTTATGAAGAACAGATTGCTATATAGGAAGACAGGAACTAGATCCACTGGTCACGGACAGTTGGTTCTTCCCAAGATATATAGGGCAAATTTAATAAGGAGCTTACATGTTGGAAAAGATGTGGACCATGAAAAAGTCGGTACCATCTGCCAAAAAGTTGCTCGCAAATACTATTGGCCCGACGTAAATGTCGATATTGAAAACTTTGTAGAAGCATGTGGCATATTTCATGATTTTATACACACGTAACTAAAAAGACCGAGAGTTAGTTTTTAAAAACTTACAAAACGCTTATTAGGAAAACATGACATTCTACTGGTTTTACGTTTCTAAAATCCTGACATTAGTCTGACAGTACAGCAGGACAGGTGGCGGTTCTAAACATAAAAAATAAAAAAAAACTACACGACTATCCTGGAAAATACATATTTTGAACGCAGCCCCTTAGCCCCATTAAATTTATATATTTGGGTTCCTTAGGACTTGCTGACAAAGAATATGTTGAACGTTACGCAAATAGTCTAGGAATTAACAAATTATAGCCAACAGAAATAGTGAGGGATGTCAGACAACACCAAAATCAGAATCGCTCAGTGGCAGATTTTCACACCACCATTGTACGGGAAATAGGTCCCCATGTTACCTCCTATTTGATTGGCGGAAAGTAAATGTAAGGCTAAACACGATTAGTCGGGCTATAAATATTGATCCTTTGTTGTTAGGGAAACGTGAGTAAGGGTACTTTTTTTGAAAAGCTGTGTAAACATGGCACGATTGGTTAGACCCGCCAATATAGTCAATCAGAGGCGTCAGGTCAGCACCACATTTGAGCGCCAGTGCATATTTTTCTAAATAAAAGCCTGGGACATCGGCAGATCGAAATTGTGCTATATTCATTGCTAGTCAACGTAACTGTGTATTATTCCATGAATTGTGGGACCGTGGTCCTAAAGTTATTGAGCAGCACCTGGTCAGAGCTTTGCTGAACCTAGAGGCTGACAGCATACTCCTGGGTCCAGATAGTGACCAGTGAGGTGTCTCCAGAACACAGGGAGGCTATCGAGCAGAGGAGTCTTTTCCTGCCGCCATCACGAAAGATAAGCGTCTGTGGCCAGAGGAGCTCAACATTATGCCCCCTCAAAATCTGACTTTATAATAAAACAGAGGGAAAATACAGTGTTTAAATTGATAGGAACTGTGAACTTTTCCCCATACTATTTCCAAGATAAACAAACACTTGAAGTCATGATGACAAATAACAACATAGCTTGAAAAAACAAAACCAGTATTACCTCATATTACTACTACACAACTGACACACATAGGATAATATTAATAAAATATGTCACTACAGGTTCATATTGATAAATTCTGTACATATAAATTGTAATTACAATTGATTGTGATTCCTGGTTCACTTTATATTTGAATCAGGATATAGATTAGTGAAAGTAATTAATACATATATATTTGAAAATTTACCAGTGACTCATTTAAGATAGTCTTATAGAGTGTTAAATGTGTGTGAGTGTCACAGTGTTGTCAAGTGTGGTGGAATAAATTAAATTGTTTATCTGTCTGTTGTTGTTGTGACTTACACTTCATCATTTACATAACCCTAGACATTTAACGTAGTCCTCACAATATTCCAGAATAATTCTGACTGAGGTATAATGTGGTAGCAAGTAAGGTTATCTGCAAAACACTACACCTATTAGATACAGATACCTTCACAGCTGATCTCAGTCAGTACACTAAGTCCCCTATAAATATTTATAACATCCCACTTTACCACATATATTGGGGGCTCGTCCGGGATATTGAACTTTCTCCTGTTATAGATATTGGGAATAATAAGAATTAAAAGGTATCCTTGGGTGGAAATAAATAAGGTTGAGCTCTCAGTGCCTGTAGTGTCCTTAGATAATTATTGAAAGATTGAATTGTTTACAATTGCATGTTAGACAATGGCCGACCTGGCAAAATTTCGATCTGCTGCTGTACAGACTGCGAAAGAGTTAGGAATGGACGGGCAAATTATGATTGCTTATGTCACTGCTGAATGTGACAAATATATTGAACGGGAAGAAAGAAGATTAGAAAAAGAGGCCGAAAGAACGTTAGAGGCTGAGACTAAGAGGTTGCAGATTGAGGCTGAGGCTAAGAGGTTGCAGATTGAGGCTGACAAAGAGGCTAAAGCATTGGAGGCAGAAAGAGAAGAGAAGAAATTAGCTGCAGAAAGAGAAGAGAAGAAATTGGAGGCAGAAAGAGAAGACAAAAGATTGGCTGCAGAAAGGGAAGACAAGCGATTAGCTGCAGAAAGGGAAGCAGAAGATAAGAGATTACAAAGGGAACATGAGTTACGACTAAGGGAGTTTGAGTTTCAAGGCCATGCTCCTGAAAATGGTGCCAGTCCCTTTACCTCTGATGCCACTGCTAGCCAGGGAGCCTCAACCTCAGCTATGAATTTTCATTTAGATCATTTTGTTGAGAAAGACGATGATATTGAGAGCTATCTAAATAGATACGAACTATTAGCTACCACATATGGGTTAGAGAGAGAAAGGTGGAGCTTAAAGTTATCTCAAGGTCTTCGTGGGGCAGCTTATGAAGTTTTTGCCAAAATGAGCAGAGGTGATCAGGAAAATTATGACATGTTAAAGCAGGCTCTTTTGTTAAGATATGAAAAGAACGCAGAATTTTATAGGAAAAAATTTAGGAATGCTAAACTACTGTCAGGTGAAACCTATCACCAGTTCTCTGCACGGTTAGAGACATACTTGGAGAAATGGACTTCTCTGGGGAAAACCCAAGATCTTAAGGAAATGGTCCTTATAGAACAATTAAGAGAGTCCATGGCTCCAGACCTGAGAAAGTTTCTCATGGAACAAGGTGCAGAGAGGCTGGGTGAGTTGCTAAATGTTGCAGAAAGGTATCAAGCGGCTCAGGCAGAGGTATCAGGTAATAAAAAGAAACAGGTAGAAAATTTTAGGGCACCACAGAACTTTAATAAATTTGATACTAGAGATCAAAACAAAGGTAAGCACCAGTTTGATAGGCCACGGTATGACAATAAAAATAAAACCCCACAATTCGATGAAAGGAAATATGATGAAAGAAAATCTTTCAACCAAGGGAAAAGGTGGTGTAAAAAATTGTAAGATGAACAATCATGACACTGACCGTTGCAGAAGGAACCCTATAGTTATGGCCACCCTTCAGGTCAGGTCGACCTCAAGACAGGAGGAGGATATTATGTTAGATACCACTCCAGAAGAGATGAGGAAGGCACAGGCTGGGGATAAGACCCTCAAGCCTTGTTTCAGGAAATTGTCAACTTGTCATACAACTCCAGGCAAGGGAGATTTTTACATGAAAAACAAGTTGATGTATAGGAAGACTGGAGCTAGATCCAAAGGTCAGGGACAGCTGGTACTTCCTAAAAGATATAGGGCAGAATTAATAAGGAGCCTACATGTGAAACCAGATGGGGACCATGAAAAAATAGGTACCATCATCCAAAAGGTGGCTCACAATTATTATTGGCCCAAGGCAAGATGGGACATTGAGAATTTTGTAGAAAGGTGTAGCATAGCACATGAGGGAACACCCACAAGTGGGAACATTGATCAGGACCTGGACACGCCAAGGGGCAAAATTAGGCCTGACAATAAAAAGAAGTATAAATTTGATAAAGTGGACCAAAGGGAATGGGAAGCCCCTTTTCACGGACAAGCTTCACTTAACTGTTTTACAATGGCCACTATGCGGAGAGTGCAAAAAGATGTCTTACCCCAGGATAAGCCGAAAATCCCTCAATCGGACTTAAACAAACTGGAGGAAGAGGATGTAGAGAGGAAATCTCTCATCAAGAATTCTAAGTGGGGAGACAGCCCCAAGAAAAGAAAAATTGGTAGCGGTCGTTTTGTGCATGATAATTCTGGGAAGAAAAATCATCACTACAGAGCTTCGGGTGGAAAGGACCTGGCATGTGCCAGGAGAAATAAGTTTCCGAATTTAAAAGTCCATATGTAACTCTGTTAAGAACGTGGACTGACGAAAAGGCAGAGGAAAATATTACATCCTCATACCAATATGTGAATGAGCTGACCACTCGTTTAAAAACTGGCTGGAAACTTGCCAATGAAAATTTGAAACAAGCCAGGAAGAAACATGCTGCCTATTATAACAGGAAAGCTAAAGACAGAGATTTGGCTGTGGGAGAGAAGGTACTGCTTCTTCTACCCGGTAGCCAGAATAAGTTACAAATTGGATGGCAAGGTCCATATACAGTTCTAGAGAAGGTGTCTAGAACAAATTATAAGATAGATAAGAAGGGGAAAGAAAAAATCTATCATGTGAATCTCCTGAAGAAATATTTGGAAAGAGAACATCAGGAAGAGACACACTTGTTGACCTTGTCCATTGCCATGGAGATGAAAAAGGAACCACTTTCATCATTTGAATATCCATTACACCCCTGTGAGACAGCGGCACAGGTGAAAATCAGTACACATTTAACGAAAACTCAGAAAGAGAGAGTGCAACAGGTTCTAGATAATCATGCAGAGGTGTTAACAGACCGACCAGGGCATACAAACCTATTGGAATATGATATGAAGCTGATAGACCCCACACCTGTATGTATGAAACCCTATTCGATTCCTTTTGCTAAGGAGAAAGCTTTGAAGGAAGAGATAGACTATTTGTTGAAGGAAGGAATTATTTCACACAGTGAATCTTCGTATAGTTCCAGTGTTGTACTCTTAAGGAAGCCCTCTGGAGAACATAGACTCTGTATAGATTACAGGAGACTGAATGCTATTACAGAAGGACAGGTGGATCCATTGCCGGATACAAATCAGTTGTTTGCCAGACTAAATAAAGCTAAATATTTCTCAAAAGTTGATCTGAGTAAAGGATACTATCAGATTCCAGTAAAGCCTGAGGTTAGACCATACCTAGCTTTTAGTACCTCAGAAGGACACTATGAGTTTAATAGATTGCCATTTGGATTGAAGAATGCGCCTAGTGTCTTCTCTAGAATGATGAGAAAATTATTGGACCCTCTGAATAATTCATGTATCACAAATTTCATGGATGATATCCTTATAGCAACAGAAACATTTGAGGAACACATTGACTCTCTGAACATGCTGTTTAATCGACTTAGGGAAGCGAATTTAACAGCCCGACCAACCAAATGTTGCGTTGGATGTAAAGAATTGGAATTCTTGGGACACACAGTTTATCAGGGAAACATGACCCCTGACACAAAGAATTTAGAGAAACTAAAGAAAGCCCCGAGACCACAAACCAAGAAAGACGTGAGATCCTTGTCTCATTATGTGGTTTCTACCAGAAGTATATCAAAAACTTTAATTCCATATGTGCACCGTTAACTGATTTGACACGTAAGGGAAATCCAGATCGAATTTCATGGACACCACAATGTGAAATGGCTTACCAAGAATTGAAGGAAAAGCTCACAAGTAAACCTATTTTGAAATTACCTGACTTAAGTCAAGAATTCATTGTAAGGACTGATGCCAGTAATATTGGGTTAGGTGCAACTCTGCTACAGAAATCAGATGCATTGGATGGGGAATTAAGCCCAGTGGCATATGCTAGCAGAAAGTTGAATAAAGCTGAAACCAATTACTCAACTAGCGAAAAGGAATGTCTTGCAGTAATATGGGCGATAAAGAAATTCAATATTTATCTGTATGGGAAGGCATTTAAGTTGCAAACGGATCACAAACCTTTGTCGTTTCTAGCACAGGCTAGACATGAGAATTCTAGATTACTCCGTTGGTCATTATTGATGCAGCCATTTGAGTTTAGCATAGAGTATATAAGTGGAAAAACAAATCTGGGAGCGGATTTTTTAAGCCGCCATCCGTGTGATGAGAATCACCCTAAACTCCAGGAAAAATAATAAATTTCTCTATGTGTATATAGAATTATAGACTGACATATAACGTCTGTTTTAAGTGGGGAGGATTTGTCGTGAGAAATTCTAATCCACATATATAAATTAAAACGTAAATGTAAAGCCTAACAAATAAATTTAATAAAAGGAAAGAAGAATGGTAAAGAACAGTGCTGTCACAATGACTGTACTCGAAATCCCCTTGTTTTCTAATTCGTCTGCAAATTGTAACGTTCCACGTTGATAGTAAAAGCCTACTGCATCACTACACGCTTTCTTCCATAAAACGTGTACTGCCTTTCTAAGAAAAACCTTGAGATACGCAAGCTGACCTAGATTTAAAATTCCATTCATGTCATTTTATACACTAAGTTACCATAAACGAAAGACAGATGGACTAAGGATAGAAAGAAAGGGAGGGGCTGAAAGCCGGAACGCAGGCAATACTACCACAGTCTCGCGATACACAATTAATGCCACCCCTAACACGCGTGTAAGGCCACAAGCACTAGCTTTTTTTCAAATCGACAGTGATAAAAAACACTACCCATGCGAGAGTTAGTTTTTAAAAACTTACAAAACGCTTATTAGGAAACATGACATTCTACTGTTTTATGTCTAAAATCCTGACATTAGTCTGACAGTACAGCAGGACAGGTGGCGGTTCTAAACATAAAAAATAAAAATAAAACTACACGACTATCCTGGAAAATACATATTTCGAACGCAGCCCCTTAGCCCCATTAAATTTATATATTTGGGTTCCTTAGGACTTGCTGACAAAGAATATGTTGAACGTTGCGCAAATAGTCTAGGAATTAACAAATTATAGCCAAAAGAAATAGTGAGGGATGTCAGACAACACCAAAATCAGAATCGCTCAGTGGCAGATTTTCACACCACCATTGTACGGGAAATAGGTCCCCATGTTACCTCCTATTTGATTGGCGGAAAGTAAATGTAAGGCTAAACACGATTAGTCGGGCTATAAATATTGATCCTTTGTTGTTAGGGAAACGTGAGTAAGGGTACTTTTTTTTGAAAAGCTGTGTAAACATGGCACGATTGGTTAGACCCGCCAATATAGTCAATCAGAGGCGTCAGGTCAGCACCACATTTGAGCGCCAGTGCATATTTTTCTAAATAAAAGCCTGGGACATCGGCAGATCGAAATTGTGCTATATTCATTGCTAGTCAACGTAACTGTGTATTATTCCATGAATTGTGGGACCGTGGTCCTAAAGTTATTGAGCAGCACCTGGTCAGAGCTTTGCTGAACCTAGAGGCTGACAGCATACTCCTGGGTCCAGATAGTGACCAGTGAGGTGTCTCCAGAACACAGGGAGGCTATCGAGCAGAGGAGTCTTTTCCTGCCGCCATCACGAAAGATAAGCGTCTGTGGCCAGAGGAGCTCAACATTATGCCCCCTCAAAATCTGACTTTATAATAAAACAGAGGGAAAATACAGTGTTTAAATTGATAGGAACTGTGAACTTTTCCCCATACTATTTCCAAGATAAACAAACACTTGAAGTCATGATGACAAATAACAACATAGCTTGAAAAAACAAAACCAGTATTACCTCATATTACTACTACACAACTGACACACATAGGATAATATTAATAAAATATGTCACTACAGGTTCATATTGATAAATTCTGTACATATAAATTGTAATTACAATTGATTGTGATTCCTGGTTCACATTATAGTTGAATCAGGATATAGATTAGTGAAAGTAATTAATACATATATATTTGAAAATTTACCAGTGACTCATTTAAGATAGTCTTATAGAGTGTTAAATGTGTGTGAGTGTCACAGTGTTGTGGAATAAATTAAATTGTTTATCTGTCTGTTGTTGTTGTGACTTACACTTCATCATTTACATAACCCTAGACATTTAACGTAGTCCTCACAATATTCCAGAATAATTCTGACTGAGGTATAATGTGGTAGCAAGTAAGGTTATCTGCAAAACACTACACCTATTAGATACAGATACCTTCACAGCTGATCTCAGTCAGTACACTAAGTCCCCTATAAATATTTATAACATCCCACTTTACCACAAAGGAAAACTAATGATACTCAAGGAGACAAAGTGCAATGGGAGCCCCCTTTTCACACCCAGTCTTCACTTGAATGGATTAACATGGCCACTATGCGAAGAGTACAAAGAAGATAAATTAAAGGTTTTACCCTTAAGGAGGAGTGGGAGAGAAGGTGCTGCTTCTACTACCCGGTAGCCAGAATAAAATACAAATTGGATGGCAAGGTCCATATACGGTTCTAGAGAAGGTGTCTAGAACAAACTATAAAATTGACAAAAAGGGGAAGGAGAAAGTTTATCATGTAAACCTGTTAAAGAAGTATCTGGACAGACCACTCCAGGAAAGCACCCCCTTACTGACCTTAGCTATCGCAACTCAAATGCAAAAGGAACCACTCACCTCACATGAATACCCATTACATCCTTGTGAAACAGCAGCACAGGTAAAAGTCAGTAAGCACCTGACTAAAAACCAGAGGGAGAGAGTTCAACAGGTTCTGGAGGAACATACAGATATATTAACAGATAAACCAGGCCATACAAATTTGCTACAGTATGACATGAAACTGGTAGACTCAAACCCAATCTGTATGAGAGCCTATTCTATTCCGTTCGCGAAGGAGAAGGCATTGAAGGAAGAAATAGATTATTTGTTGAAGGAGGGGATTATTTCACACAGTGAATCATCTTTTAGCTCTAGTGTCGTATTGTTGAGAAAACCGTCTGGGGAACACAGACTGTGCATAGATTACAGGAAACTGAATGCTGTCACAGAAGGACAAGTGGATCCATTAGCAGACACAAAACAGTTATTTGCCAGACTGAACAAGGCAAAATACTTTTCAAAGGTGGATCTTAGTAAAGGCTATTACCAGATCCCAGTGAAGCCTGAAGTGAGACCTTATTTGGCTTTTAGCACTTCGGATGGACATTATGAATTCAACATGCTACCATTCGGACTGAAAAATGCTCCGAGTGTATTTTCAAGGATGATGCGCAAATTGTTGGATCCCCTGAATAACCCATGTATCACGAATTTCATGGATGATATTCTCGTCGCCACAGAGACATTTGAAGAACACATTGAAGCTCTAGAAATGTTATTTAATAGGCTTAGGGAGGCGAACTTAACTGCTAGGCCAACAAAATGTTGCATTGGATGCAAAGAGTTGGAATTCTTGGGACACACTGTATATCAGGGTAGCATGACCCCTGATCCCAAGAACTTGGAAAAACTGCAGAGAGCACCTAGACCACAAACAAAAAAGGATGTGCGATCATTCGTGTCGTTATGCGGATTTTATCAAAAATATATCAAAGATTTTAACTCTATTTGTGCTCCTCTGACTGATCTGACTCGCAAGGGACTTCCAGATAAAATTAATTGGACTGCGCAAAGTGAATTAGCGTTCCAGGACTTAAAGGAAAAACTCACTAGCAAGCCTATTCTCAAACTACCTGATTTGACACAGGACTTTGTCTTAAGAACCGATGCAAGTAATGTAGGACTCGGAGCGGCTTTGTTGCAAAGATCATCTTCACCTGATGGGGAACTGAAACCAGTCGCTTATGCAAGCCGCAAATTGAATAAGGCGGAACAAGGATACTCCACAAGCGAAAAAGAATGTTTAGCGTTAATCTGGGCAATAAAGAAGTTTCAAATCTATCTGTATGGTAGGACTTTTGTGGTCGAGACGGACCATCAGCCTCTCGTATTCTTATCTCAGGCTAAGCATGAAAACGCAAGATTGCTGAGGTGGTCTTTATTGCTTCAACCTTATCAGTTTAGTATCCAATATATCCCAGGCAAATTGAATGTCGGTGCAGATTTCCTCAGTCGGCACCCCTGTGATCAAAATTAGAGTAATGGCAGGCGTAAGGAGAGATTTTATCTATGTGTATCACTGGTTTTAGAACTTGCCGTAGGCATGTTTTCAAGTGGGGAGATGTGTCACAAAATTAACCGTGATACAACGTTAAAATATCTCCAATGATACAACGTAGGGATAAAAACTAATGCGTAAGCTGCTAGAATACATGATCGCCCACGCCGCGGGTCATCACCCGCCATGGAAATTAAATTGTTAGACTTGAAGGCAAAACGGAACGGGATGAGAACGGAGATCAAAAGGAAAAATCTGACTGAACGCGTGCTTGAAACTAGCAAGGCTAAAAGACGCAAGTGGTGGGGAAAGGAGGAAAAAGTCACGTTCCCCAAGTTGACATAAAGTAAAGAAATCGACAAAAGGGACCTTGGATATTATACGCCACAGTCATTTCTTGGACGCTTTTGCGATAACTTAGTCCGTTTATTTGAATGCAGTGATGAACGCATTCCAGAAGATTCTAGAAAATATTTGAAAAGTAACTTTTCTTAATAATAATGTTAGGAATATAAAACCTAGCTGGCCGAATGGCCCATCTTGAGCAGTGAAATAATATGCTTTCATTTATACAGACGGATAGATAATAAGAAAGATATTGACAAAAGACTGTGTTGTTCATAGCAGCGAGCGTCTGCGTTGAAATAAAACATGTCACTAATTTTCAAAAAATTGTGGCCTTGAAGACGCAAGTGCTAAAATCTAGTTGGAATGAAGAGACGGGGTCGGATGGTGAATTGTGGCTAAAAATAACTTTAAGGGCAAAATTGTGTAGGGGAAGGCAGAGTTGGTTCAAAAAACAAGTGTGTTTTTTTTTTTGTGAAACGCAAGTAGAGACGGACGGACCAACAGACAATAAGGCATACTTGACTGAGGTATGACTGAAATGACTTTTTGGTAGGATATTTGAATTTGAAAAAGAAAAGGCAGTGATTGGCCATAGATGAATATATTATCGGCGCTCAGACGCGCATTTTGTGCCATTCATTATAAGTTGTCCTAGTAGACACAGTGAATTATTAAGTGGTGTAATTCCCAGAAGCTATTGAAATATTTAGAGGGACGCCATACTAAGGCCAGCAGCTCAGCTGAGTTTTGCTAGCATTTAACTGTGTTCTATATTCATAATTCTGGTAAGACTGAAATTATTTCTTTGTACATTTTAATATTTGTTTAAGGTTTCGAGTGATTTGATACTGCAATAGCATAATCTGTCCCTTACAACAAGTAAGGATTCGCTCTAGACCCCCCGCCCCAGTTCAGGGTCTAGAGACAAATAAAATACATAAACTCCAGCAAGGATTATGGAGGACAGATCAAGTGTTGAGATCAGTGAAACATATCACCTATCCTATTCTATGGCAGGAAGCTAATGAACATATTTCAGGATACGTAGTCTGGGAGAACTTATCCTATGTGAAACCAACTTGGTAAGATTTGTTGTTTGGTCAGAAAGATCTGACCCGTCTATGTGGTGTTGTTGTTGTGTAGTGTTGTGTCCAGAAATGGTTAGAGGATGGAATTCTGACACATGACTAATACTTTGATTGCAGAACTGTGAGTTTCAGTTGGCACCAATGTGGTGTCAAATGAGTTGTTGAATATTACAAGAGTGGACCCGTGCAGTAACATTTTGTCAGAGCAGCCTATTATAGCCCCCAAGCACGGAGAGGTGGGGCCACCAGACTTCTGAAATTGCCCCCAAGCACGGAGAGGTGGGGCCACCAGACTTCTGATATTGCCCCCAAGCACGGAGAGGTGGGGCCACCAGATCTCAGCACCAGAGCTACACCTTCAAGCTACGTGAGCGTCTGGTCTGCTGAGAATTCACCAACTCAACTTATTTGCTAACACACCCATAAATTTCCATCAAATAACTGGACAATGTGTAGTCACCATAGACAGGGAGTGATGAGGCCACCCCAACAGCACATCCATTAAATGTTCTCCCAAATAGATTACAACTATAAACAGTAGTAATATTAACTAGTCTAGTAACATACATATGTACACACCTTGCATTTATTATGTAATATTCATGCATTTCTTTCATAATTGCAAAACCTTTCATATGTTCTGACCAAATTAAAACCTTGGTTCAGAACAAATAAATTTAAAGAAAATTACTATACAAATTTTACACACTTGAGTTAGTTCAGTGTATTATAATATTTATTAATATTATTAGACTTAGTAATTATCTGTGTGTGTGTATGTAAACTACCACAACACATTACATATCATTACCCTAGACATTTAACGTAGCCACATTCATTAGTAAAAAAAAAGATAGGTGTGAGGTCGTAGTGGTAGCAAGAAGGGCCTTCTGACAATTCACAGCTACATTTTATCTCAGGAGCCTTCACAGCTGACCTCATGCATCACACTTAGTAATATCACCATCATACAATACCATCAAATCCACTACAGAATGAAAAATGAGTGGGACATGTTAGAATCTAACACCTTTCTTCATCTCAGGAAAAAGTCGAGTTTCTACGCCGTCCTGCTAACCGCGATGGCCCCCTGGCTTCCGATCTCCGTTCGTCTCAGGCTGCTCGCATGAGGATGCGAAATCTCTGCGAGAAACTAGCTTCGTTCGCTGTGAGTTCCCTGATTCCTTAGATCTTATACCGCTCTACGTCTGATTCTGACGACCAACCAGCCTTTGATGGTACCGGTCTCCAGATACGCTTTGGCAACTCCTACTAGGCGGGGTGACAGCAAGGTAAGGAAAATGAACTGCTGTTAATTGCTCTAGAAACAGGAGTAAGTCTCTGGCCACGTCCCCTTTTGGGCCGTCGTTAAGAAAATGATTGCCATTAATCGTTCTCAGAGGTGGCAATGGGCGTGATTTAACCTGCCCCTACGACAAAGCGAAATTCCAGGATGCATGCCTGCAACTGTCTACATATTTAATGAGCAAACGTGGTGAAGATGAGTTCCAGGTTGGCGATAAAACGACAACAAATGTTCAGGGGTTCTAATGTTATATGATGGAAATACCCTATCATCTCAATAATTCAGGGTCAGCTGAGTTCGGCTATCACAATTTCTAAAATGAGAATGGTTGAAATGATGTGACAAGATCACCAATGTGGAATTGATGACAAGAACCAGACAAGTGCCAGTGGAACAAGAGATGAGAATGGTGATATAAGTCACGGTTTGCCTCACCTTAGCTCTACAGTAGTGGTCCAACAGTGGCCAAAATTCAAGAGTAACTAATGTGGGTCTTCAAAGGTGTCTACCTTCGCACAAGATTACTCCTTGCAGAGTTGTAGGTAGAAGGATAATGATGCTTCTACCTACAGGTAGTATTCACAAGATATTCAGAAAAACGAGAACAATGCTGCATTGGCTGAGCTCGTTAACTATAGGATCTGCGGTCAAATTTTGTGAAGGATAGGGTTATCTTATAATTCGTTAGCTTGTTCAAGCCCCAGCTGAGTTAATTCAGCTAATTCCTCTTATTATTATGGTATAGCTCTGTTTAAGTGTATTTAGAAAATTGTCTGAGACATACGGATACAACACATTCAAAATGATTAAATAAACTTTAAATGTGGATAGATATAAGTACCAAATTTAATAATCAATTAAGTTTTAACAATTATTAAAAATGAAATAATTCTTTAACAAAAACTAGTCATCATCATATGATGTTAATGGGGATTAATATAAGGGGAAGTTTCACTTGGCAGCTTTTATTTGTACACTTAGCTGCTGGGTTTTCTGCTCCCGCTGGTATTTTGGTTCTTCGCAGATAGGTGACTGGATCGCTCGCGTCCCTTGTCAAGATTAAAAGTTGCAGCACGTTCCAAGTAGAATCAGGGAGTAACTGCAAAGCTGGTCCCACGTCTCTAAGACCCGTCTGATTATGGTGTCTAGCCTCGACTTCAGGCCACTTATACCCACATTTGTTCCAGAAATAGTACCCTCAACTGGTACCACCAAGCCAACCTTTAGACTCACAGACTGCTGGCTCAGAGAAATAAAGGCACTTGTAGAGGCCTCTTACACTTGGTCTGGGTTGTTTTTACTTTTGCAATAAGTTCCCACTTTGACTTGTGTTATAGTTTCCTCACATTCCGGTTCTCCGTGTTAAAATAGTAGAGATTTCCTGGGCTGTAAGTCCTCAAGACGCTCAAACAAGGGTCCGGTCCGATAAATGAAAGCTGATTTTAGTCTTAACTCTGACAAGGTCTGATTGTCTTCTTGGCGCGAGGTAGATTTTCACAGTGCTTTCACCCGACTAAAGTGTCAGATTATATTGCACTTGTCTACTTTGTTACGATTTAGGCAGGGTCCAATCAGGAATTTGGTTGTTCCTGTATTTCTAACCCATGCCAATCGTTTAAAAACTTGTGTGTTTTGTGGGGTAATTCTAAATATTTCCACTAGGAAATTTCTGCGCGTTACTGCAAAGGTCATGTCTCCCAAATATTGAATGAAAACATCCAATCCTCTCTCGGCAATGTTTTCTCAAATACAACATCTTACTTTCATGAGTAATGTCTTTGTAACAAGGTGTACAGAAAATGATTATGTCATTCGTTTCCGTCGAGCGCATGCCGACAGGTCAATAATTTATCGCGGGGCACTCCTAGGTAAACATGACACGCGGTCGCTATACGAAAATTGACCGGGCCTATCTTGGTTTTTACCTGCGTCTTAATCTTAGCAAAGCCGGGAAGCGCAAAGTAAACATGATCAATTATCACTGAAGGGAGTGTAAAATTGATAAGAAAATAGCTAATATCTGCTTGATAGAAGAGAAAGAGAAGGGCCGACCACGGAAATTGCAAGTAATTTAGTACACCGAAAATGTAACTAAATACTGCCGTAGAGGAAAAGAGATCGACCCAATAATTATGTGACAATAGATAGAACACACATCAGGGAAACCTGTTAAAAGCATTAAGAAATAGTTTTGTTTCAGGAATGCCCAGTGTAAAAGAGAAATAGATAGAGACCTAACAACTCATGGAGAAGAGAACAGGACACCAACATGAAAGGGATACAGATGACATAGAAACACATTAAACGGATGACACAGCACAGAAGGGCCTAATTTGTTGAAGGCCTTTGCTCTTTAGGGAACTGGAGTGAAAGGGTTATGATACGGGTGGGATCCTGAGAAGTAATGAGTACGTAAGGGGTAACGCACACAAAAAAACAACAAAAACAAACAAATAGTGAAACAAATTTAGCTTATAGCACTCGATTAAAACTACATGGCATACCTGACAACGCCTGGTATAGCATTGTGACGTATAATGGAAAGGGAGCCTACAGTAATCTGACAGTCTTTTTGTGACCTCGTAGCGTTCTATGATTTGCTAGCAAAAACCAGGCATTTACAGCCTGTGTTTACTCACTTTTTCACCCACGCCTCTTTTCTTTGAACATAATAAAACGAAGTTTAGAAACTTCCGTGACCTGTCAGTCATAACAGGTAGCGAATCAGGTTTATTTACCTAGTTTTCTCACGCGAGCTTATCTGTCAATCATACGATACCTGACAGACCGAACGTGAAAAACCACAGACCCTTTTGAAGTTCGTACTCAGGGAGTCAGAAAAACCCCTGGGCTCTTTGATCTTCAGAAGCGGCAAAATCTTCGAGAACCCCGTTACACGGATATAAGTCTTTTGATGACGGTTGAAACCTCGCCAGAAGGCCAACCGTAAACTTTTGTCTGGGAACTCTGTTCTGATTCTCCGTTACTCACACAATAGTGCGAAAAGTAACATCATCTATAGATTAGAGAAACATAATGTTATATAAACTGTGTTTTCTTAAACCTGCTATCAGTTGTCACTCAGAATTTTTGGATAGTCTAAGCACGTAGTTCTAGAACCATTGCGGAAAGTGTGTTAATAGCATTTGTGGGGAATATCATTCTGATATTTCTGGTAATAGAAATTAGTGCTTACGTGTTTAAAAGTGTTAAGCTTTTACCCTGTTGCGTGATAAATTCTCGCAACATCGTTTTATTTCAATATCTGTTTTATAACGCAAGGGCAACAACTGCTTGTAATTTATAGTCACTTTTCTCGGTAAGCATTTGTCTTCTCGCGTTAGTATCGAATGCAGTTAACTTTTGAGCTGTGGTCATTTTTTGCGCTGGACTGCGCATGACTTGTCTTGTTGTTTGGTCGATCGGTTTCCGCCCACCACTAGTGGGAGTGAGCGATTTGGAATGGCGAAAGAGATGCCTCGTTGAAGAGGGGATCTCCGCTTTTTTTTGTTCTGTCAGGGATGTGTAGTCCTCTTATGGATATTTCGTTTAGTCGAGATAATACCTCTAGTGTTTTCCCACATGTCGGGAGGCGTGATATTTCTGTGTATTTCATGAAAGCAAGGTAAATTGACTTTTTCATTAACTCTATCGATTTTGGGTCGTGAGCGATTTCGATTCATAGCCTGTCTCCGAAAGTCGTCGTCACGAGATGTTCTTTCCCAGCTCACATGTCGCTGCATTGTACTGCATCGGTTGATGCAGGTTCCAAGGACCATTACTTGCTACTTTGTTAAATGAACTAGGTTTAGAAAACCTTTATTATCTAGAGGATATTCTTGAGGACATTATTTATACTTCGGCAGACGTGTCTGTCTTGCTGAAGTCAAACTAAGGAGAGTGAACTGATCTCATACATCTGGTTATCTCCTGGCTGTTATAGAAAAGGATGGAGTTTTCCACCTGACTACATTTACAGCACTTTGAAATATAACATGCATCTGACTCATCATTGTAATGCTGTCTACCGTTTATTGCTGTATTGAATGTTGCTGTGATAATGACTGTTTGATGTGCCTACACATTTGCGTAACCATTTTGTCACTGTGGCGTCCACAATAAATAATGAAGAAAAACGTCAACGGCTGTTTCAAGACTCATTGACTTTATACGTCGTGAGTTTACTGACGTCCTATGTGGATTGCCCTGTTATTGTTGCATGAACATTGTTTTGACTGAACACATCTACACACTACACAAAACCAGACATGCGGATGCCATCCATCATCATATGGCATCACGCATCACCCTTATAATTCACTTAGATTTTGTAGCTGTTAAAACACTAATGAAATAAAATAACGCGTAGCTATTTTATACCAGATGTTCAGTTATCATGTTAATTTTCACCACAAGCTTTCTCACACAAGAAGAGACGGTTTTAGCTGACTGGTTAAGTGCTAGGCGCGACTGATAGTGACAGAAAAGAATTCACGTTTTATTTCATTGTGCGTATTTACTACAAGTGCCTATTATTTAAACTCATACGACTAAACTATCAGACGCCGACCAAATTAATAGCTAAGCGACGGGCGATTGGGTAGGCTAAAGACACCGTGTGCCTTTTAAATTTAATCAGGACTGATGGAGTGGATAAGAGATCGTCTTGCCCCCGTCTGTGTGCATATAATGTAGCTATATAGAATTGTAGCATATTTCCATAAATGTTTTTTTTATATATTTCTGCAGACCTGATCAAGAGCGTCCAGCGGTCTTTTAGTCGTTTTCCTTTTTACAGATTGGTTAATGTTGTCGTTTCTTGGCTTGTGCGTCACCAATTTCATTGGTGAGCAGGTTTTGCCAACGATACATGAGAAACATTTTAACGTGTAAAATTTAACTGGACTTACAAAACCCAGCAATATTTTTTCAATTTCTCAGCCCACTGGGGTATGGAAATAATAACATTCATTCCCGACTTCTGACAGTCGTATTCAAGCGTAGCATCCAGAATTCACGCTGTTTCAGAATCGGCACTCTACCACAGAGCCAGCCGATAGGATTATCATCATTTATCAGTTGTAACATTTTTAGCAACCAGATGTTTCCCAATACTGGAAGTATTTTCCTCTTTTAACTGTGAACCCCAAGGTCACGTTTTTTCTACATCAACTATTGGCGGTGACATTTTGTCCATCCAGGAAAAAAACCCACACCAGATTCGGCGTTCACCTCACTAGTTTTTATTTGTAGAGGATGGACTGGGGCCAATTTGGAAAATAAACCTGGCCTTTTTTATATTCAGGATAATTGTATTTCCAAGGGATATCACCAAGAGTAGGTAAAAGTGATTGAGTGGCCACTGTATGAAAGAGAGAGTGAATATTTTTCTTGGTTACAGGGACTTTACCAACATTGGATTTTGCTTAAACTTGTTAACTTTACTGGGTAGCCTATAGTAGGAACCTGTTTACCAGAAGGGGAGGGAACATTTATTCTGCTATTTTCTTATGCATGTAAATCTGATTTTATTTGATCTTTCTTTAGATATTTGATGTTGTCAAGTTTAAATGATAATAAACAACAGAAGAAACTTAACTTTGTGTGTTGGTCAGACCCATACCTAATTAACCGTAGTTTTTCACGTTTGTGTGTCTTGTTGTCACATAGCTGTGTGTGTGTGTAGTTAAACTTATATTTATATGTATGAGGAGGGCAAGGTTGTCTTGTACTAAATTATAGTCGTATAGATAGGCTGGAATAGAGAAACTTACTCATTCCATAGACATATTTTGTTCCTTAACTTATCACTCGTGAAATCTATTTCTCACACCTTTTTCTCACGTACTTATCACCATCCACTCTACTCAGACGGGACAAAAATAACTCACAACCTATCTGTACGACAAGCATGAAGAGACACCTGTGCCAGATCTAACTAATTATTCATTAATTACCGTTCCGCTCCTTAAGGATCGCAGGCCATAAAAAATTAGGACCAAGAGGTTTAACTAAAGTAACTAATATTCGTATTTAAGACTGAATTAGTTTTCCTTAAAGTTTCAGGAATCTCTGATCAGACAAAGAAAATATAGAAAAACTGCATCCACAGACATGTCGTACAAGGAGACCAATATGAGGATGTGGATGGGGCTGGCAACCTGAGCGTGTACAATAAACTGACTTACTTTGTCGTTCCTCTTCTAACCTGGGGCGTAGAGCTTTGACAGAGAGAGCGTCATATTATTCTATCGGTTGTCTTCCCCCTGGCCTTGTTCCAGTCTAGTCGTCGATCCTTCAGAGGTTGTCAAATGTTATCCTCCTAGTGAACTCTGGGTTGTCCTGGAAGTTTGGATCCCTGGCTCTTAATTTCACAAATTTGTCGTGGTAGCCGATCTGCTTCCATTCTGCGTACATGACCAAACCATCGTGATTGGGTCTGTTCTACTCGGGTCTGCATGGGTTGGGTTTTGAGGCCTTACCGTATCGTCTGGTTGCGGACTATGTCTCTTCTTGTTAAGTCAACCACCTTCCTCAGATACCTCATTTTTGATGTTTGAAGCTGGTTTTTGTGAGTTTCAGTAATTGCCCATGATGCGCTTCCATAAATGAAGACTGGAACATAAGTGGAGCGGTATACAGCCATCTTAGACTTCTTGTCAACTTCTCATTTCCTGAAGAATCCTCGATTTAAGGCCTGAAAATGTCTCCCTGCTGCAAATCTTCGGGTAGCCAATTCTTCTGTGACTAGTGTAAACGCCCGTCATAAGACGGGAATTAAATTCAAAAGCACCAATACTTAACGGCAATTTTACTTATTCAAAAGTATTAAAAACTACCACTGTCCATCACCACAGTACACAAACTACGTAGCAGCAGCGAGGATCCCAATGTGTGTATACAGGCTCACACAGTCTATAAAAATGTATTTATTCTATAAATATCTTTGTGCACACCGTCATTTGCGCACTTTTCTTTGTCGAGTGTTACTATTTTCGGGAGAGTACATATAAGGGAAACAATACAATTAATGTCTAACTTTCAACCAGAGTTGCATCCCTTAGCATTAGTAGCAGAAAAAGCTGGGGTTTTATATATATTGATGCCTCCCTTCCAGTCTATGACAGCTCAAAGGTATTTCAAGTGGTTGACCTGCTCCAGGACATGTTCTCCAAGCTTAATCTGATGTCTTTTCTCCACTCATGATATCATCATGGTTTTTGTGTCAAACAAATCGCTACATAAACCACTCCTACAAGAGCGTGTGCATGCCTGACGCAGGCTTCCTGCAAGTGGATCAGCTACGTACAGTGTGCTTCCATGCTCCATAAAGGAGTGACGAGGAAAGTGCTGATTTATGTCCCTTAATGAATGTGGTACTATACATCCGTTTTGTCCTATACAGACCGCCCTCGTCAAAGCACGTCATTATGTTCTTGGAATGGGGGGGGTTATGTAGCAATATGTTTTGCATATTGAAGTTGCCAGCACCATGGTAACCCTTAAGTTAGCCGCCTCTAACACAAGCCTTGTGGGAGCAGTGGTCTTATTCCACATTGCTTTCGCTTCTTAGTATTTACCCTTTTTTTTTTTTAAATAACGTTTTGCCTCGTTTTGTCGAGGCGCGTCCCGTTCAACCTAGTCGGTTATATTAGGGCGCATGTCCAAATATGAAAGACCATTAGGTCTGAGATATTGCTAAGTATCTTTAGTATTTACCCTGTATTCTCGGATGCAGTAGCAATGTTGCGTATTCTGCACACGATTCCGGCCCGGACCGAAACACACGTTGTATTTTTATGTATGGTTTATTTTTCTTACTGAACTCTAAGTTTCTTTCCTTTCCAGAGGCGTACTTAAAATATTTGGCGCCCAGGGTGTATCCTACCTTTGGCACCTGCGGGGCCCCCCACCCCTCCCCCTACCCCACACGCGCCGCTCCTCCCCACCGACGTTTCCATAAAGAAACACATTTGCAAGTATGTTTTTAACAGTAAGCAATGTTCGACAGTACGTATGATACGTATTGTATTTTTTACGATAAAATACGTATTATACGCGCCGGTAAAACTTCCGTACGTTGAACAACGTTGCATCACTGCGTCAAATGTTTCAAAACCTGAAAATTTATATCCAACTGAAAGATATCATGCTGTCCTACAGAAGCTAGACAGCTAAAACTGAAAGTATTGAATTTACTTATGTTTATTCTAATATCGAGCACAAATAACAGAAGCACATGTTCGTCTAGATATTCAAGCTGTAGTTTAAATAAAACATATTTGTAAGATATTTACTTTTAAAGTGTCGGTAAAAACCCTGTTACATAAATACAAACAACTTGTTGTTTTTTTTGCACATTATGCACCAATGACGTAATTTCACACTATACCTATGGAAAGTGCCCTATGTCTAACTTACGCAAATTAATTTAACGTATTATAACGTTTTATACGCGCATTTATTTTAGCCATAAAATACGTATAATACGCGTATTTTATTCTCTTACCATTGACAGTAAGTACTATCATGAAAGTGTCTGATGGCACCCCCTTCTGGCTGTCACCCTGGGCGCACCGCCCTCTCGCACGCCCCTTAATTTGCCACTGTTTCTTTCTGTTTGTTTTTTTTTTGTACCTGACGAAGACCTTGTGGCCGCAGCTAAGTAATGTTCTTTGTCATAAGACGTAGCACTTTCTTTCTTTTTAAAATCCACATTATTTAGAAATAAAGGAAGAAAGAAAGTAGGATAAAGGTTTAGCGAATGTGGAAGCAAGCAATTTAAGACAAGACTTAGCTGTAAATTGCAGATTCAATCACTGAGCTAACATTAACCCAGATCACATCCAAGAAATCACTGAAACTCCGTAGATGTTGACAGTTCATATGCTAATTTATCCATGATTCATTCAATCAGTGATTGTCTCTCAACGTTTCATTAATCTTCAAAGGGTACGGTAACTTGACAATTAAGCGGCCTCCGCTTTATAAGTAATTTGTTAATCTTATTTGCAATTCCTATCGACGCCTGTTAATTGAACATGGCTAATTTATGGACATATAAATTGGTTTTGAGGATGCCGGGAAACCGTAATTTTTAACCTGGATAGGACGAGGTTGTAGGGTTAACTGGTGCTGTGTATTTGTCGACAGCTGCTGAGACCAGGATTATAAACTGTTTTCAGCGATCTCTTAATATTATGCATGTAAACGTCAGTCAAATAAGCGCCAGTGCCTGGTTTTGATCTTTTAATATTCTGACAATAGGTGGTTATTACTGCACCGCTTTCAGTTGACGCCTAGTTTTACTAGAGAAAAAATTTTCTTCATTTGAAAGGGGAAAGCACGGTGAAAGGTTAAATCGTTCTTCTAGTGAGTCTATATTTTCCTTTCTGCACTCAATAGTGCATGAAACATTATACAATTAAGCTATAGGTTGTACAGTAAGGGCGTTTCTTAAAGAGTAAACAGTAGCAGTTGAGTAATTCTCTGAATGATTCATTCTAACATTGAACATAGTTCAGTAACTTGTTGAATCACTCTAACATTTAACACAGTTCAGTTACTTGTTGAATCATTCTAACGTTGAACACAGTTCAGTTACTTGTTGAGTCATTCTAACGTTGAACACAGTTCAGTTACTTGTTGAATCATTCTAACGTTGAACACAGTTCAGTTACTTGTTGAATCATTCTAACAGTGAACATTGTTCAGTTACTAGTTGAGTCATTCTAACGTTGAACAAAGTTCAGTTACTTGTTGAATCATTCTAACAGTGATCATTGTTCAGTTACTTGCTGAGTCATTCTAAATTGAACGCAGTTCAGTTACTTGTTGAATCATTCCAACAGTGATCATTGTTCAGTTACTTGCTGAGTCATTCTAAATTGAACGCAGTTCAGTTACTTGTTGAATCATTCTAACATTGAACATTGTTCAGTAGTTACTTGTTGAATCATTTTAACGTTAAACATCGTTCAGTTACTTGTTGAATCATTCTAACGCTGAACACAGTTCAGTTACCTGTTGAATCATTCTAAATTGAACGCAGTTCAGTTACTTGTTGAATCATTCTAACGTTGAACACAGTTCAGTTACTTGTTGAATCATTCTAACGTTGAACACAGTTCAGTTACTTGTTGAGTCATTCTAACGTTGAACACAGTTCAGTTACTTGTTGAATCATTCTAGCTGGTCAAGACCGCACTCCACCTCCACGTGGTGGTCCTGAAAACAGTCTGCAGCAGTGCAGTCTGGCTGAGCGAGTGTGGATCGAAATGGGAAGGCAAACCGGTCCTAAAAAATGCCGTGCAGAAGTCGGATGTGTCGACCGAAAGGTGCAGATATCACAGCTTAGGCGTAAACAGACACAACGCAACCACCGTCCTTTTCAGGACGAACGAAGAAGAAGAAGAAGAATCATTCTAACGTTGAACACAGTTCAGTTACTTGTTGAATCATTCTAACGCTGAATACAGTTCAGTTACTAGTTGAGTCATTCTAACGTTGAACACAGTTCAGTTACTTGTTGAGTCATTCTAACGTTGAACACAGTTCAGTTACTTGTTGAATCATTCTAATGTTGAACACAGTTCAGTTACTAGTTGAGTCATTCTAACGTTGAACACAGTTCAGTTACTTGTTGAATCATTCTAACAGTGAACATTGTTCAGTTACTTGTTGAATCAAACTAAATATTAAACGCAGTTCAGTTACTTGTTAAATCATTCTAACAGTTAACAATGTTCAGTTACTTGTTAGTCATTCTAACAGTGAACATTGTTCAGTTACTTGTTGAATCACTCTAACGTTGAACACAGTTCAGTTACTTGTGGAATCATTCTAAATTGAACGCAGTTCAGTTACTTGTTGAATAATTTTAACGTTGAACACAGTTCAGTTACTTGTGGAATCATTCTAAATTAAACGCAGTTCAGTTACTTGTTGAATCATTCTAACAGTGAACATTGTTCAGTTACTTGTTGAATCATTCTAACAGTGAACATTGTTCAGTTACTTGTTGAATCATTTTAACGATGAACACAGTTCAGTTACTTGTTGAATCATTCTAAATTGAATGCAGTTCAGTTACTTGTTGAATCATTTTAACGTTGAACACAGTTCAGTTACTCGTTGAATCATTCGAACAGTGAATATTGTTCAGTTACTTGTTGAATCCTTTTAACGTTGAAGACAGTTCAGTTACTTGTTGAATCATTCTAAATTGAAAACAGTTCAGTTACTTGTTGAATCATTTTAACGTTGAAGACAGTTCAGTTACTAGTTGAGTCATTCTAACGTTGAACAAAGTTCAGTTACTTGTTGAATCATGTTATCGTTGAACACAGTTCAGTTACTTGTGGAATAATTTTAACGTTGAACACAGTTCAGTACTTGTTGAATCACTCTAACATTTAACACAGTTCAGTTACTTGTTGAATCATTCTAACATTGAACATTGTTCAGTTACTTGTTGCATCATTCTAACGTTGAACACAGTTCAGTTACTAGTTGAGTCATTCTAACGTTGAACACAGTTCAGTTACTTGTTGAATCATTCGAACAGTGAATATTGTTCAGTCACTTGTTGAGTCATTCTAACGTTGAACACAGTTCAGTTACTTGTTGAGTCATTCTAACGTTGAAGACAGTTCAGTTACTTGTTGAATCATTCTAATGTTGAACACAGTTCAGTTACTAGTTGAGTCATTCTAACGTTGAACACAGTTCAGTTACTTGTTGAATCATTCTAACAGTGAACATTGTTCAGTTACTTGTTGAATCATTCTAAATTAAACGCAGTTCAGTTACATGTTGAATCATTCAAACGCTGAACACAGTTCAGTTACTTGTTGAATCACTTTAACGTTGAACACAGATCAGTTACTTGTTGAATCGTTTTACCGTTGAGCATAGTTCAGTTACTTGTTATATCATTCTAAATTGAACACAGTTCAGTTACTTGTTAAATCATTTTAACGTTGAACACAGTTCAGTTAATTGTTGAATCATTCTAACAGTGAACATTGTTCAGTTACTTGTTGAATCACTCTAACGTTGAACACTGTTCAGTTACTTGTTGAATCATTCTAAATTGAACACAGTTCAGTTACTTGTTGAATCATTCTAACAGTGAACATTGTTCAGTTACTGGTTGAATCATTTTAACGTTGAACACAGTTGAGTTACTTGTTGAATCATTCTTCTTCTTCTTCTTCCTCGTTCGCTTTCAGACTTCCACATTTATGACTCTAATAAAGGCAGCAGTCAACTCAAGGTTCCCGACATCTCCAAACAGTTTTTCGTTGACAGAAGTGGGTTGTTGCCATATGCTACCCCGTTCATTACTGTAGGTTGGGCAGTACTGCAGGAGGTGTTCGACTGTCATCGGGCTGGTACCGCAGGTGCAGAGATCTGTTGCACCAATTTTGTATTTGTGGTACAGATGGTATCTCAATCTGTTGTGTCCAGTGCGTAGTCGAAAAATGATGACCTGTTCTTTTCTGGATAGTTGATGATATGCGTCATTTTTCAAGTGTCCCGGGTGCTCTCTTTCCCATTTGGACTTGAATGTAGCCTTTATAGTGGTCTTTGCCGATGCGTAAGTTGTCTCTATATCATTTTGCTGTAAGGCACCTCCTTCTTTAGCAAGTCTATCTGCCTCTTCATTTCCTGGTATGTTGCAATGGGCTGGTATCCACTGGATAGTGCACTTCTTGAAGCATTCGGCAAGTCTTTCAAGGGAGATTATCAGATCTGTCAATCCTTTAGTTTGGTGGCTCTTCAGCGCTGATATTATTGAGAGGGCATCTGAAAAGATTACTATCTGTTTTTCTGCCTGTGCTTTGCATTCAATAAGAGTTTCAGCTGCCTGTTTCAGGGCTTCTGCTTCAGCATAGAAGTTATTGCAGTATTTTCCAGTGGCAATTGCCATAGAGTGAATTCTATTCTTTAATTTTATGAGGATGCCGGCACCCCCATTTTCAACTGCATTTGTTGCCGAACCATCAGTATATGCATGTGTCCAAAGCTTCGCTGGAAATGTTTGGTCAATATACTTGGTTGCTATACACTTTCTTTGTGTTTCTGTCTGTGTTCCCTTACCTTCAATGCCTGGAATATCAGATTTTAACTTAGGAAAGCATCTTATTTTCCACAGTGGGATAGTTGAGCTTGTTGGGATTTTCTTTGCAACTGAGCTAGCTAGTATGGTATTATTGTTAATTTTTTCTTTTGCTTGGGCGACAAAGTTAGTTCGCTTGAGCCTGCCTCTTCCTAGCCTATTCATTCTTTGGTACATGGGGTGTCCTTCGAGCCTCTTAAATTTTTCAGCTTGTTTTAAGACTCTGCTGTCACGTCTATCCTCCATTGACTGTAGCCCTGTGATGTTTTCCATATGGTTGATTTGTGTAGACTTTAGGGCCCCTGTTATAATACGTGCTGCTTGGTTTTGGAGTCTGTTTACTCTGTCAAAATTTGACTTTGCTGCCGTCGACCAAGCTGTGATGCCATATTCCATAGCAGGTCTGACTCTGCCTGTGTACAGCTTTTTGAGGATATTCTCATCAGCACCCCATGTGGTACCTGCTAACTTTTTCATGATGGCCATGCGAAGTTTTGCCCTTAGCTGTATTTTGTTAATCTGTGATTTCCATGTCATTCGGCGGTCTAGTGTGATTCCTAAGTATGTTGGTGTTTCATCTCCTCGTACTGCCTGTCCATTTAATTGCAGCTTTGCTTGCTGTGGTTTATTTGACAAGGTAAAAATAGTGTGTGTAGTTTTTTGTTCATTTATTTTGAGCAACCACTTTTTGGACCAACTTTCAAGGGCTAGCAGTGAATCCTGCATGCGCACTCTTGCTGTGGAGATGTATTGTTCTGAAGTCCACATGGCCAGGTCATCAGCGTAGAGGGAGTTGTGGACATTCTTGTGGATGTTTTTCTGTTATATCATTTATATATATGAGGAAGAGTGTTGGGGAAAGGACCCCACCCTGTGGAACTCCATGTTCCATTGTAGTCTTTTTGCTTAACTGCCCGTGCACCTGCACTCTAGCTGTTCTGTTTGTTAGATAGTTGCTGATCCAGTTATACATTCTTCCACAGACTCCATATTTAAGCATTTTAACTCTTAGCCCATCTTTCCAAACTTTATCAAATGCTTTCTCCATATCTACCCAGACTGCTAAAGTGTGCTTTCTTTCTTGGAAAGCATCTTCGATTTCCTGTGCAATGTAGGTGACTTGGTCCTCTGTAGACCTATGTTGCCTGAAGCCTGCCTGTTGGTGCAGTAAAATTTGTTTTTCTTCGAGGTGCCAGCTTAATCTGGTATTGATCATTCTCTCCATAAGCTTTCCCGTGCAGCTTAGAAGGCTGATGGGTCTGTAGCTGTTGGGGTCCATTCGGTCTTTGTCCTTTTTGGGGATTGGAACTAGTATTGCTTCTTTCCAGGCTTGTGGTACTATTCCACGCTTCCAGCTATAGTTCATAATCTTGAGGAGTACTTTCTTGGCCTTAGGCCCTAGCTCTTTAAGCATGTCATTTGTTACCCTGTCTTTTCCAGGTGACTTTCTTTGCTTAAGGGATACGATGGCTGCCTCTAGCTCTCTCATGGTGAGGTTTGTTGTCATATGCTCTTCTGGAACAGTTGGTATATTTTGGTAAATTTCTTGCTCTTTGGAAATTTCCTGTTTTCTGTCCAGTGGAATATTTATCTGGCTCTCAAGTGAGAATTTTTGAGCAAAAACATTAGCTGCCTCTTTCTTTGTGAGTATTTTTTCATTTTGTTGTAGGGCTATTTCCTTATTTTTGCATTCCTCATCATTTAAGACTTTGGCGAGCCTCCATAATTTTCTTCCATCTTTGTCGAGGTTAAGACTTTCTGTTGTTTTGATCCAACTATTTTTGGCTGAACAGTTTAACATTTTCCTGTATTTTGCAGAGATAGCTTTGTAGGCGATGTTTGCCTCAACTGTTTTGACCTGTTCTGCTACATCTCTGGCCTCTGTTACCTGTTCTTCCAGTTCATTGAGTTCTTCTGTCCAGTACGGCTTATAATCTTTCCTCGCCCCTCTTGGTATTGATTCCAGGGCAGCTTTCAGAACTGCTTTGTTAAATCCGTCAACTATTTCTCCAATTCTTTTGTTTTGGGTGTTTATGGAACCACAGTATTCATCAGTCAGTGCTGAGAACTTGTTCCAGTTGGCCTTTTTGTAGTTCCAGCGGGGTAATGGTTTATGGAGGTGGAGTGTATGTTCCATATTGATCATTAATTTGATCGGTTTGTGGTCACTGCCCGCCAATTGGTTGAGCACAATGCGTTCGATCTTATGGTTGATGTCTCCTGTTGAGAAGGCAAGGTCGGGTGTCGAGGTCGATTGCCATCTTCTTGAGTAGAAGCTGGGTGTATCATCTGCTCTATTGATGAGTTGTAGATTTGAGTCAATCTCCCAGTCCTCTACCTCAATGCCACGGGTATCAGCCTTTGTGTAACCCCACCTTTCTGAATGGCTGTTGAAATCACCAACAACTAGGCAGTTGGTGCGCCTAATCTCCATTGTGGCTAATGAAAGATCTTTATCTGGGGGGGCATATAGGTTGTATACTCTAACGGTCTGATCATCTATCGTGATATCAGCTCCTATAATTTCCGCCTGACCGTTTGTAGCAACAGAAAGTTCTCTGCTAGGCAAGGAATTTCTGATTAACATGAGTACTCCTCCCTTGTGTCCCTCTCTATCAAGCCGGAGGGTTTCATATCCTCTTACAGAAAATCTGTGGTTTGTATTTAGGTGTGTTTCCTGTATGCAGGCTATATCAATTTGCTCATCATGTAGTTTTTTTTGTGAGCGGTAGTTTCTTCCTTAGGACACCTTCTGCATTCCATTGGAGTATATTTAGTGTTCTTTCCTGGGTGTTTTGGCCAGTCTCATTTTCTCTAATATTCTGCGCCCTGGCTGCACGATGCAGAGATAAGTGACCACCAGTAGCCTTGGGTGGACACCCTTCGAGGCAGGGAGTCCGGCACTCTTCCCACCTGGCGGGACTCCTTGGGTCGAGCACTATCTCGTTGAGTCATATCTGTGTCTGTCATCTCATGGCGGTTTGCGTTGCACTATGTTGTGCGCCTTGCGGCCCAGTGCATCCGTCTTCAGCATGCATTTGTTCGGGACTGCTTCCCTAGCCTCCGGTTTTCCGTTATCTTCCTACAAGGCAGCAGTTGTTTTACATCAGAGTTGTCTCTCCTATGAGAGCTATCTTTCTGGACTAACGAGTCTTTCCTACCTGGGTTTGTGTGAAGTTGTCCTTCTCTTAGGTGGATTGTCAACCAAGACTACATGCTTTATACGAAGTGAAGACATTTGTTGATGACGCCATTATGGTAAAGCATGTGAAGAAAGCACACGTAATCTTTTTGTGAACAGAATTTTCTGACATGACAAGATGGCTGACAGTGTCGTTAGCTGAACATTCCAAAATCATGCCCTCATTCAGGTATATACGCAACATGCAGCCATTGCATGTAGCACAAAACATGGGGGAAGTCTCCTCACATGAACCCAATGGCTCGTACCAAGTCAATCACTTACGAAAAATTGCAGTAAAGCGGGAAAAAACTCCAACATCTCGAATTACAAACTGTGCCGGACATCTTGAACCGGAAGTCGACTTAAACGATAATTCTAAATTGAACGCAGTTCAGTTACTTGTTGAATCATTCTAATGTTGAACACAGTTCAGTTACTTGTTGAGTCATTCTAACGTTGAACACAGTTCAGTTACTTGTTGAATCATTCTAACAGTGAACACAGTTCAGTACTTGTTGAATCATTCAAAATTGAACGCAGTGCAGTTACTTGTTGAATCATTCTAACGTTGAACACAGTTCGTTACTAGATGAGTCATTCTAACGTTGAACACAGTTCAGTTACTTGTTAAATCATTCTAACAGTTAACAATGTTCAGTTACTTGTTAGTCATTCTAACAGTGAACATTGTTCAGTTACTTGTTGAATCACTCTAACGTTGAACACAGTTCAGTTACTTGTTGAATCATTCTAAATTGAACGCAGTTCAGTTACTTGTTGAATCATTCCAAGAGTGAACAATTTTCAGTTACTTGGTGAATCATTCTAACAGTGAACATTGTTCAGTTACTTGTTGAATCATTTTAACGTTGAACACAGTTCAGTTACTTGTTGAGTCATTCTAACGTTGAACACAGTTCAGTTACTTGTTGAATCATTTTAACGTTGAACACAGTTCAGTTACTTGTTGAGTCATTCTAACGTTGAACACAGTTCAGTTACTTGTTGAATCATTTTAATGTTGAACACAGTTCAGTTATTTGTTGAGTCATTCTAACGTTGAACACAGTTCAGTTGCTTGTTGAATCATTTTAACGTTGAACACAGTTCAGTTACTTGTTGTATCATTTTAACGTTGAACACAGTTCAGTTACTTGTTGAATCATTTTAACTTTAAACACAGTTCAGTTACTTGTTGAATCATTCTAACAGTGTACATTGTTCAGTTACTTGTTGAATCATTTTAACGTTGAACACAGTTGAGTTACTTGTTGAATCATTTTAACGTTGAACACAGTTGAGTTACTTGTTGAATCATTCTAACGTTGAACACAGTTCAGTTACTTGTTGAGTCATTCTAACGTTGAACACAGTTCAGTTACTTGTTGAATCATTCTAACGTTGAACACAGTTCAGTTACTTGTTGAATCATTCTAACGCTGAACACAGTTCAGTTACTTGTTGAGTCATTCTAACGTTGAACACATTTCAGTTACTTGTTCAGTCATTCTAACGTTGAAGACAGTTCAGTTACTTGATGAATCATTCTAATGTTGAACACAGTTCAGTTACTAGTTGAGTCATTCTAACGTTGAACACAGTTCAGTTACTTGTTGAATCATTCTAAATTGAACGCAGTTCAGTTACTAGTTGAATCATTCTAACGTTGAGCACAGTTCAGTTACGTGTTGAATCATTCTAACGTTGAACACAGTTCAGTTACTTGTTGAATCATTTTAACGTTGAACACAGTTCAGTTACTTGTTGAATCATTCTAACATTGAACATAGTGCAGTTAATTGTTGAATCATTTTAACATTGAACATAGTTCAGTTTAATCATTCTATCCTTGAACACAGCAGTTACTTGTTGAATCACTTTAACATTGAACACATTTCAGTTACTCCGATGAATGATTTATTCTAACATTGAACATAGTTAAGTTACTCGCTGAATGATTCGTTTTAACATTGAAAACAGTTCAGTTACTGACTGAATAAGTCATTCTAACATTTAACTTAGTTAAATTACTCTCTGGGACCTAAGACGCGTCAACAGTGAGGAATGCAGTTAGCGACGCATAGCTTGACTGCTTGCGTCAGGGTCAGTGAACCAGAGCTGACCAAGACCCTACTCCACCTCCAAGTGGTGGTCCTGGAAACAGGCTGCATAACTGCAGTCTGGCTGAGTGAGTAGGGATCGAAGAGGGAAGGCTAACCCGGTCCCAAAAATGCCGTGCTGAAGTCGGATGTGTCGGCCGAAAGGCACAAATATCGCAGCTTCGCTGTAAACAGACACAACGCAACCAACGTCCTTTTCAGATGAACAAAGAAGAAGAAGAAGAAATTACTCTCTAAATTGCGCATTCAAACAGTGAACGTAGCTAATTTACTTGTTGACTCATTCTAACACTGAATACAGACAAGTTACTCGCTCACTAACTGCTTCTAAAATTGATCACTGATGTAATGACACTTTCTTTTTAAAACTTGTATATACAGATCTGAACCCGTAGTGTTTTACAAAATTACAAAATTCACAGAAAACAACACTTAAGCTCTACATTGGTACCTCACTAATTGAAAATGTAAATGAAAATATAGCACTGGGACTCATAATTAACCAACTGTAACAGAGAGTTCGAGTGTCAGAAATCCCGTTTTGAACATTTGCATAAGAAAAATTAACGGACTCATTATTTAAATCATAGGGCGAAAATATACGACTTGTATGTTTGTGATCAAAGGGCGATAATCCATAATAGGGATCAACAGGAGTACTTTTTACGCTCCTTGAGAAGAAGTGTTGACTCAAGTTTGGAGTTCTATTTTGGGTGAACTAGGCTTGCACGGGAAATTTATATCTTTTTGTGAGTTGTTTTCGAGACAGGAGCTCAAGAAGGTTTGGATAAAGTTGTAATTGAAAATCGTTGTACAAAATATAGGCAGTTCATATCTAAACGCGTTAGCGTAAGGTTCAGTAAAATGGGCTCTCTTCCAAGTGTGTTAAAGATACTATTTTAGAAGTCGCAAGCGCAAATGAGAAGTATCATCGGACAATATGCCAATGAGTTGGTTGCTTCTGTGATGAAAGAAAATTAAGACTATTGTCTAGCCGCCCAATCGCTTGGTACGCTACTGTGATAGTAATTATAGTTATTCTTAGGACAAGCGACAGTGTTGCCAGTTTCAAGAAATGTGTGTGGTTTTCAAAAATTATTCAAGTATGTTGCACATTTATAGTATATCGCTGGAAGGCAACATATTAGACCAAGTGACAGTCTAACGAGTAGCATACAGTCTAACGAGTAGCAAGTAAACTTGGGAAAACGTCAACCCTGGCGGTAGGCTAATATTGTCCATATTCACTGTGGTGGATTTTGATGTTATGAATTGTTGTTATGTATTATTATTGTATTAAATGAGGTTAGCTATGAAGGTCCCTGAATTTACCCAATAGTATTGTGAACTTTTCAGGGTACCTTTCCGCTACCACCCCTTTTATCTCATTCAAAATGTATTTATTTTATTATATTAATTGACTTCGTGTAGTGTCTAGGGTTATGAAGGTAGAGTGTAATGTACAATAATCAACAAACATACAAACAAATAGTTTATTATTCACAACAGCACACAGTACTACCACAATAACATACAAACGACACTTTAAAAGGCTATCTTATTTAAGACTGTGGTTGAAATTTGTGTAAATATAATTTTTACAATTTATTATCCTGATTCTAATTTATTTTGAACCAGGACTGACAATCAAAAATGAAATCAAAAGAATCATTTACATCAGTCAAATAGCACAGTAGATCTTCTGTCCATACATAAAAATATTATTCTAATATACGTCTGTAGTTGTATTCTCCTACTTTAAGGTAATACTGGTAGTACCCCTAGGTTGTCTGTTTTGTTGCCCAGGCTGCCTAGAAATTGTATTTGAAAGCACAGCCTGATCTCATCAATCGCTGGTAGAATTTTTCAAGAACTGGCGTCCCCCCTAACGCTTGTTCTGACAATATCGACTCAGTTGGCCAATCACTCTTAATATTACAGTGTAAACAGTCTTTCAAAAAATATCATTCAAACCTTTCTACGTTACTAGGCTATTTATGTTTATTCAAAGGTCAGCCAATAATATGTCGTCTCACTTCAAATTCCACCCAATCGGATTCACTGTACTATCTTAGCCTATCTGTCACCTACTTTTTCCCCCCAAAAATATGCAATCCAATCTAAGCAGATATGACCTGACATGACAGTATCTCTGATCTCTATGTATTGTTTTATCTTTATTTGATTTGTTAAGGGACTATTGAGATAACTAATAACATATTCTTGGTCAGCAAGTCTTCAGGTACACGAATATACGATTTTCAAGGGCTATGTGGTTTGGTTCAAAATTCTATCTTTTTTTCTATGTTAGTTGTTTATTTTTAAACTACCTCTCGTTCACTCTTTTTCCATGTAATATCAAGCGAAATACGAGAGCTTAGGTCATTCACAATAAGAGCTAAACATGTTTCCATGACCGTAGTGTATACATTTCTAACTTTTTCATCGTATTGGGGAAACCCCTATGGCAAGGCTTGCCCCTGTGCTGTGGGTGGCTTTTAGTTTGAAATCAATGCGAAACGAATTAGTATTTACCATCTATCCTTGCCCCTCCTCGTTCCACAATGCATTTTAGGCAAATATTTCTTAGAACTAGGAAAAGTAGTTCGTTTATGTCAAGGACGAATTTGAAAAATTGGGTACCGTTTTGTTCGGCTATTCGTTAGCAAATAATAATCTGAAGGCGTAGGCGACACCAATCGTTCTAGCATAAATTTTTTTAGTACTTTCTTATCTTTGCCTTTATGCCCTATACTGTTATATGGTAATTTATATATTGTATTTAGAAATTCACTACATTCACCAAGTAAGGACTACAGAAACTTGAAGAAAATAGAAGATTCACAGCAGAGTACTTAGAGAAGACAATGTTACCATACAACAAATATAGATGACAGGGAAATATCGACAGCAGTAGTTGTCAAGTCGTGACCACCAACAAACAATAGAGGCAACTAGAATTAAGAAGCAGTCAGAGTGAGCGAGAGAGAGAGAGCAAGACATATTAGTAAATATGAATCAGAACATTGTTGCTGTACAAAACTGCCAACCTTGGGAGAAGGTTGGGCTCATCTTTTCACCTTCGCCACTCTTTTCATTTGTAAATAAAGTTTCATCGTAAGTTGTTACTGCTGTTCGAGTAAAGCCATTCGCCAACTCGTGACATGCATCATATATCAGTGTGAACTGTTGTCGTCTGTGAGAAGGAAGTCTGCCTTACCATCAAATAAACCGTCTGTTGTTTAGGGCAGTGATAAGAAACCCACTATACAAATCATCAACACATAAAGGTATGAAATGGTAGACAAGTCATTGTACACGGCCACACAACATTTAAGTTGGAATTCGCATGTACAAGCATTGACCAAACAAACGGCACAGAAAGTTAACCAGTTAGCTAAGATCAAACATTTCCTAGATGAGGAGACACGGAAAATGTTCTATATAAATGTCCCAAATACAAACACATCTAGACTATTGTTCTACAATCTGGGATGGCTGCTCCGTGTCCAACACTAAGAGACTCTATTCATTACAAAAACGTGCAGTGCGCCTAGTTTCAGACAAAAACACCTCACACAGTATGTAGTCCCATATAAATATCTTAACATATTACCTGATTATTTTGCCCAGTTCAAATATTAGTTATGATAAGGTATTGTAAATGTGTGTAACTGTTATTGTACTGTTACAACGTTGAGATTTTATTTTATTTTATTTTATTTTATTTTGTTTATTTTATCATTCAAGTAATATTTAAGATACGTGTGAGAATAAGTGGATTCAATATGGAAGACGGGAGAAAGAAAGGGAAGAATGTTAGACGGGCCTGCGTGCCCAATTCTAAACCCGTTGAAAATAAAATTCGTTCGTTCGTTCGTGTTTATAAAACAAGGCTTCTTATTAGAAGTTATTTTTAAAGCCTCTGAGGTCATACGTGGTAACACATGTACAAGGAGTCAGTAGAACTTGAGGTCATACTTTGTAACACATGTATAAGAAGCTAGAAGAACTTGAGGTCATAAGTGGTAACACATGTACAAGAAGCCAGTAGAACTTGAGGTCATACGTGGTAACACATGTACAAGAAGCCAGTAGAACTTGAGGTCATACGTGGTAACACATGTACAAGAAGCCAGTAGAACTTGAGGTCATACGTGGTAACACATGTACAAGAAGCCAGTAGAACTTGAGGTCATAGGTGGTAACACATGTACAAGAAGCCAGTCGAACTTGAGGTCATACGTGGTAACACATGTACAAGAAGCCAGTAGAACTTGAGGTCATACGTGGTAACACATGTACAAGAAGCCAGTAGAACTTGAGGTCATACGTGGTAACAAGTGTACAAGAAGCCAGTAGAACTTGAGGTCATATGTGGTAACTGTGACATGATGAAAACAATATCACGATCGTCTCTTGAAGGCATAGCCAATCAGCAACGCAGAGATAAATTACTGTCGTGGTTGAGTTAAAGTGTAAGAGTAATTGTCGAGTTGGACAATAGTAGTGAAGTCGACAATGATAGTGAACTGACAAAGTTATAGATTACACATAGATAAGGTGTACTAGGAGGTGGACTTGAGACCAACATGGAAGAAGATTTGTTAAAAGTTTATCTCTCTCTCCAAGCTTCAACACACTTTTATAGTCTAAGCACCTCCCGCTCTCTCTCTTTTCTCTGATCCTAAATAGAGACTATAGTAAAGAGCTTGAAAATGTTAATTATGGATGAAAGTGTCGTGAACAGCGCATTAATAAATGAGTAAAATTTATTAAAGAAGAAATGTATGAAAATAATGCATATCAGCACAAACAACATAAAATTACATCAATAATCACAAATATGGAAATATACACCAACGAACACACAGACCACCAACATAAAACCTGTAGAACACAGAGAAATAAATAAACCGAGTGTCAGTCCGTCCGCTTTCGTGGAACCAAATGCAATACCTCCAATAAGTGTCTTTACGTGTCGATATCCTTCATAGGTGATGGAACTAACATGCAATAAATTCACTGTAGGCGCGCGCTATCGTTGGTGACACCCTAATTGCGCGAGGTGGACTGGAAGACTCTGTCTATCTCCGGCTGACCGCTCATAAGTGCGGGGTTTTAAATATCCAGAAATACACACAGGACGAAGTTACTTGAGGACAAAAGGTCCCTTGCGCTCTTATTCGGCGCTTCGAATTTTTGCTTTCGTACTTGGTATTAAATCCGGTTGGGCTGGATTGGACTGTGGTTTGACTGAGTGCTCCGTTTAAGCACACAAAGTCTGGTGATTTTGATTTTGCTATAGACGCTGGGCTGCTAAATATGTTGGAAGCCGCAATGCTCTGACTGGTAATTAAAGGCGAGTAGGAAACTACTATTGCACTACGATTTCAGATTTTGCGTTGGCTCGTTGCACACTGCGTGAGCTTAATTTCCCGTTAGAGAGAATGGCGTTGACAAAGGGTTTTGTTTCAGGTATGGGGTGACGCCTCGTGAATGCTAGGTGTTTATTCAGAAACCCTCTAGATCGAAGAGAATGTGACGTTCTTCGCCTGACTGGAGTCTTGCTCTAGCAATTCGGTATCCCTGAAAACCCGAGAATGCCGAGAACATAGGCAATAACATTTAGTTCTGTGTTAACGTTTGCCTGAGTCTCATTATGGTCCTCTCGGGCAGGAAATATTTTACGAGTGTCTGCCTGATTAAAACCATCTACTCTTATAGTTTACAAATAATGCTACCCGGACACCTGGCATGGCTTGTTTCTACAGATGTTTCGACGTATAACGTAATCAAGAGTAAGACAAAGGTTATTCTAGAGGTATACATCAGAAACAAAAACCGCGAGAAAGTTTCCCCGATAGACAATGCATAATATTATGATCAGGGGCCACAACAAATCTCTCAGAACGAACGTGAGTTTTATCTCCCCCTGAATCGGAGATGAAACGGTTACCCAGACCTCAAAGGGTACCACCCGCTGCGGACCGTTTCTTCACAGACCCTCTCGCTCGTGATCAAACACTTTACTCGCAAGAGATAGTCCTCTGGTCAGCCAAACACCAGGTGCGCTTAGGTAACATTATCGTTAGCTGACCGGTGCTGACCAGTGGGGAATTTATACTGAAGACCAGAACGTAAACAAACCGCGGGGTGGGGTATGAGGAGGGGAATAATGGGCCACGGAGGTAGAATCCGAAAGAAAAGAAAATACAAAATGTCGAGGAAATCAGAACATTAAAAGAGTAATAAAATAGATGGGACGTGATGGAAAGACAAATTATCAATCAACGTGACAATTACATTAGAAAGATGTCAAGGAGATACTGTGTGTTAGGATCGTTCAGTAATAAATTCATTAAAAATCAATGGAGTGACAAATGGCAATCCTACTTCACAGATTTTTAGGCGAAGCGTAGCCGCATGTGTAGTTATACTTGTACAACTTATCTGGCTTGTATTTCTCACGATGCTTCTGGCCTGTTTCTAGTGACTGCCTTACCAAACAAGTCCAGCTTAGTGTATTTCTGAATAGACCAGAGGGTGAGTAGGAATTGCTATCGATATATACATATATTTTAAATAGTTTTTTTCGGGATGTGAATACAGTTCATTGCGTAACCACAGAAGTGATCATACTATGGATAAAAAATGATGAATCAGAATTTATTTGATGGGTGGTAAATAATTAAATAGTTATTACAGGGATGAATAAAATTCATTGGGTAACTACACAAGTGATCATACCATGGATAAAGAATGATAAATCAGAAATTTTTTGATAAGTGATAAATAATTAAATAGTTATTTCATTGTGTAACTACATAAGTGATCATACAATGGATAAAGAATGATGTATCAGAATTTATTTGACGGGTGGTAAATAATTAAATAGTTATTGTAGGATGTGAATAAAATTCATTGTGTAACTACAAAAGTGATCATACCATGGATGAAGAATGTATCAGAATTTATCTGATGGGTGCAATCCTAACTATATACCCACAGTGTTGACTGTAAGTCGTGTAAACATATTTGGAAGGGTCCTGCTACATTTGTTGACAATTCCAGCACTTTAATAGCTGACTGGGAAGATCATATGTACAAGGGACTATGTCATCACATCAGTGATTTAATTAATTGATGTATATTATTATGTATATTATTATGAATATTATTATGTAACTGCAAGGTAGACATCTGTGTATACTGACAAGATACCATTAACACTTGTGGTATCTCATACACATGCATAAACTGATGACACTCACACCCACCACACTTAGTCGAGTGGAACGCATAAGTAGAGACTATCCACAGGCTATGTGATTGTTTCAGGTTTCGGTCCAGAATACTGATCTCAGAAGTGTATACCACAAAGTTTTATCCTGCAAAGCGACACGGATCAGTGCAGTGGGTCCACTCATATGTGCTGATATCCATTAGTAAATTGGACAATCAGAAGAGACTGTATATCTCAAGTGTGTGCAACTTCAGTCGTTACTGTCGGGGACCAGTGGTGTCTATCCGCCAGAACATTAACCAAGGACATTGAGCTAAGTGACCACATTCAATAACTTTGAGAGCAAAATTGTGAGATAACGTCAAGTGAGGACAGAAGTTTTATCAAAAGTCAGTTACCAGACTACTACTAAAACAGTGACATTCTTTCAAGTATAAACATTAATTTTGTCTTCTTTGATCCTTAGCCGCCGACCGTCAAAGCAGTCAGTGGCCATCACGCCTGGTGGCATCTTGTAGGGCAACAACAAACTGATTCCACTTTGCTCGGTCGGTGGCCATCCTTCGTACAGTGCCCCAACTCTGGTTCATTCTTTGCATCTCAGCCTCCACAGTCCTCCGCCAAGTTGTTTTTGGTCGGCCTCTCTTTCGTTTTCCTTCAGTGGTCCATAGCATTACTGTTCTTGTCATGGCATCGGAGTCTCTTCTGAGGACATGTCCAACCCAGCTCCAGCGTCTGCCAGCTATGATGGTGTGCATGTCCTCTTGCTTGCTCCGAGTAAGCAGATCTTGGTTGGTGATGGTATTCGGCCAAAAGATTCGGTGAATTTTTCTTAGGCATGTTGTGTGAAAAGATGACAATTTCGACATTTCCTTCTCTGTAACTCTCCAGCATTCCGCACCATAGAGAAGCACAGAAAGCACACAGCTCTGATATAATCTTAATGGTGTCCTTGTGCTGTACTGAGAGGACTTCCAGATGTTGTTTAGACTAAAAAAGGCAGTTCTTGCTTTGTTCATTCTGATGTTGATGTCTTTGCTTGCTCCGCCGTCTGGTGTTACTATGCATCCTAGGTATGTGAAGGTGTCTGTTCCAGTTGCTGATTCCTTACTGATATGGGCTCAGGGTTGCTCACATTAATTTTGTATTGTGTCTTTAATGTAAATATAATTCATATAAATATTTTCTTTTTTAACATTTCAAGATAAGAAGAAGAGAAAAGAATCTATATAAATAAATTGATTTAAATTGTATTTTGGACTTTGTTAATTCCCTACTGTTACAGTTAAAGTTTATTTTGGGATTACATTGTTCTTATGTTCATAGCATAGTGTGATGGGGCCGAAAAGGAGACGCCCGCCCCCTTCCTGTTTTTGGGCAGATTTATCGCCCATGTATTTTAGAAGTGCGCGAAGCATGCTGAGATGTAAAAAGTCTTCAAGATTGATGAAAAGGCCATAATAATGCCTTAAAATTAAGTTGTGGTGTAGAATTGTGTTTTTGCTCTAGAAATAGTTGTGTATATTTCTGTTTTCGGCCCTTCTAAAGCAAATAATCGCGAGTGTTGTTTATGCGGCCAAATCAATACGCCTAGCGCGCAGTAAAGTGAGTGATTCGACCTGGGCTAATAAAAGAGATAGCGGCCGGCAAGCGGGCCTACTTTGCCACAGCCGCCCAGAGAGAACAGACGAAGTAAGACACACCGAGCCAAGCTGTAAATGCCTTGAGCACGTGAGTTAATTTAAATTAGAATTAGTTTTATATAATTCTGAAATAATATCGATGTGGCTATTTTAATGTTTAATGAGATAAAAAGATAGATAGATAGATGTGAAAGTTTAAGAGCGATTATTTCATTCATCAGAAAGGCAGATATATGCTATTTCACTGGAATTTAGATAAGATTAACAATAGCAAGATGGCACCCACGTGGCGAGGACTGTATAAAAAGCGGCGCCAGCGAGTCGGAATAACGTGGTAAATGTTACGCCATGTGACACGTTGTGTATTTAGTTCCAGTTTGGTTTAAGTCGAGAATAATTATATTTTATTTCTTTAATGTAAAAGTAATTGAGCATATTTCACGATGATTGATTATTCTACTGTATATATTTATGGGTTACTTTGAAGTGAGAATATGTATTTAGATTTCTGGAGAGCGTGCGTAAGGCGTAAGGCACGTTGAGACAGGTGTTTCTATGTTTGCTCCCGGCGGAGCATGGAAACACCAATGCAGCTGGTGTCCATTACAGGCCCACAATAAGCATTTTGATGCTATTGCTGTGGTTGTTTCGGTGACGGTAACGATGTGTTTCGTGTGATGAGTTCCCAATCTCATCAAGGGTCATATACGACACGCTTGTTACCAGGCGCACCAGTCGTCACTTACGACATGTTCAGAGGGCAGTGACGAATATTGAGATGGATCAGTTCGAGGTGGTGGTTTACTCTTATTATTGAGAGTATTTGATGTACATGTAGTTGAAGAATATTATTTTATGTCCATGTTATTATTATTTAATTATGGTTATGTGAAGAATGGTTTGTGAGAGCACGTGGGCTCACTTGGAGATATATATTTCTCTTCTCCGCTCCTGTGGGAGCATGGGGCCACCAGTGTGGTTTGCCTCTGCATGAAGTATTCATATGCTCGTGCAGTAGTGGTTTCAGTAGCAATTTGTGTTACATGGTGAGGTTGCCAGCCTCATGCACAACACCATACTAGTCGCACTGGACGACACGCATGAGTGTGTGCGTGTGTGATAGTTGAGGGTGTCAGGTAGTACACGTGGAAGGACTGTTTAACAGGTGAGAGTATCATTATTTAACTATTATGATTTTAACCAGTCGTTGCTTTGTTTGCTTCTCCGGAATTAGCAATCGGGCACATGCTGGGTGTTTTGTTTTGTTTTGTTTTGTTTTGTTATGTTCGTTGTTTTATTTGTTTAATGTTTGTTGAGTCACTGAATGGGTTGTAAAAATAAATACAGCCCCTGCCTCTAGAATCAAGAGTTTTATTGTTGTTCGGGTCGGTGCGAGTGTGAAAAGAGAGAGATCAAATATCACAATATAATCATCATCATCATCTCGCCCACCCTATCACAATAGGATCGTTGTTAACGAAGGGGCACTCTAGTCTCCTGCATCTAATTATTACCATCTAGATAGGAGTACTTTACAGCCTTTACTACACTTGTGTTATCCGAACACCAGTGCTCATTTCGGGGACTGGGGTATATCTAACAGCTCATTATTCCGTCTTGAATTATCATATATATGTATATAAAAGGAAGAAGAGCTTTCATTGCATTGGGAAACATATGGAGAACAAGAGAAATCAAGTCCAACACGAAAATAAGAATCTTCAACTCAAATGTGAAGTCAGTCCTATTGTATGGCTCTGAGACATGGAGAACAACAAAAACAACAACCAAAAAGCTACATAATTTTATAAACGGGAGCTTGTGTAGAATAGAAGGACTGAAATGGTATGACAAAGCCACAAATGTGGAATTGGTGACAAGAACCAGGCAAGTGCCAGTGGAACAAGAGTTGAGAAGAGGACGCTGGCGATGGATATGACACACATTGAGGAAACCTGTTGATAGCATTACAATGCAGTCCTTGTTCTGGAATCCACAGGGAAAGAGAGGCAGAGGTAGACCAAAAAACACATGGCGAAGAGAACTGGATACAGAGGTGAAAATGATGAGGAAAACATGGAAGGAACTTGAGCGGATGGCACAGGACAGGAGGACTTGGCATGTATTTGTTGAAGGCCTATGCTCCTTGGGGAGCTAAAGGGTATTGATTGATTTTTTATGATGTCTTACTGTATTGTTCTGCTGTGCAACCGACCATGTTGTGCACACGGAAAATATGGAGAACCAGAAAAACTTACAACAACCAGTATTTCGCTAATTGTCATAAATGCATGCATGCGCAGAACAAGACTATTGAAATGGCGTTACAGTAATCCCTCGCTTAGCGCTGTTAATTCGTTTTTATAAAATTGAGCGCTAACCGAAAAAGCGCTAAATGAAAATATATTTCCAATATGGATTAATAGAAAACAAATTAATTCGTTCCCAAGATCCAGAAAGCTGTATAAAAATTAATTAAAAAGTGATACAAAACAAAACTGAATAGTTAACAATATTAATTAACTACATATAATTATCAAACAAATTGATTTAAAAAATATGTTCCGTACTTACAACAACAACAAAAATACATAATGCTAGCAATGATTATGCTTCTTGGCCGTCCCACCTCACAGAATGAACTTGAAAGTTACATTCCTATCTCCCAGGGAATTTCGTGCACAGCGTAAGATCGAATTTTTTAAAGCATTGAACGGGCGTACGGCATAAAAGAAAAACAGCGTTATACCGAAAAAGCGCTAACTGAACAGGGTAAGACTCGAGGGCTGCTGTACATCACAGCAAATGTAGAACTGATCGAAAGAACCAGATAAACACGGCTGGAACAAGACGTAAGGAAAGACATTTGAGTTGGAATGGACACCCACTGAGGAAAGCAGCTGATAGCATTACAAAGCAGTCCCTACTCGGGAATCCACAGAGTAAGAGAGAGAGTGAGAGAGAGAGAGAGAGAGAGAGAGAGAGAGAGAGAGAGCGATTAAAAACACACGGAGAAAGGAAGACCTGCTAAAAGACATAAAGAAGTCGTGTAAAGGCCTTTAATCCATGGTACATTATATGAGGGTGTGGCGTGAATTTATCGAAGGATTTTGCTTCATTGAGAGTTGATGGTAATGAATGAATGATTGATGGAATAACTCAACTGTGTTAAATGTTTGAATAATTCAGCGAGTAACTGAACTGTTTTCAATGTGAGAATAACACAGCGAGTAACTGAACTGTTTCCAACGTTAGAATGAATGAATGAATGTTAATGATATAGTACCATTTTCACTCTTATTTTCTTTGATCAGTTTTATTTTCATGAAAACTTGACAGAGTTCCCCTTCTCGGATGCATATTCTGCAATGCTTATACAAGTATCTCTCAAGCTCAGGGTCGCCTCCCTGGTAGAGTATATTATAAAATTTATTTTAATGCATTAATTAAAATATTATTAATATACAACAAAAAGCATCATGTCTGGTAAGAGTCCTTGCATAATTGAGGAAAGAATAGTAACGATACAGTAGTAATAGGTATAAAGACTTTTGGGACGCAATGTAGATCGTTTTTTGGGGGGGTTTTTTCCAGACACAAAACAAGGTACATTCTGCAATAAGCATTCTCTGCTATCCCAAAACCATTTATGCCAAGTCCTGCTGTTGCATTCATCTCTGCCTCTCTTGCCCTGGGGGTTCCAGAACAAGGACTGCCTTGTAATGCGATCAAAGGGTTTTCTCAGTGTGTGTGTCCTATCCATCGCCATCGTCTTCTTCTCATCTCTTGTTCCACTAGCACTTGTCTAGTTCTTGTCATCAGTTCCACGTTGGTAACCTTGTCATACCATTTTAATCCCTCTATTCTACGCAAGCACCCATTTATGAAAGTCTGTAGCTTTTTGGTTGTTGTCTTTGTTGTTCTCCATGTCTCAGAGCCATACAATAGGACTGACTTCACATGTGAGTTGAAGATTCTTATTTTCGTGTTGGATCCGATTTCTCTTGATCTCCATATATTTCCCAATGCAATGAAAGCTCCTCTTGCCTTTTGTATTCTTATTTTGATATCGCTGTCTGTCCCTCCAACTTTGTCTATATTACTGCCAAGATATGTGTATGATTCTACATCTTGAATTGGTGTTTCTTTAAGTTCAACCCTGTTATCATTACCTGCATTTATTCTCATTATTTTTGTCTTTTCCCTGTGTATTTTCAGACCCAATTGCTGTGACCTCTCATCGAGTGTTTTCAATTTGTCCTGCATCTGATTACGGTTATGGGACAGAAGAGCCAAGTCATCAGCAAAATCCAGATCATCCAACTGCTTGGTCAGAGTCCACTGGATTCCATTTCTGTTGTGTGTTGTCGATGATCTCATAACCCAGTCTATTGCCAGCAAGAAAAGAAATGGAGACAAGAGGCATCCCTGTATATATTGCATTACATTTATAATAAATTGTGGTAAAACAATAAAATAAGCTTTCACGATCAAGTAACCCGCCAAAACAAGACTGGGGGGGAAGAGGCAATGGCGGGGGGGGGGGGGGGGGGGTTTTTTCTACTGTACTCTTTCTGCTGCAGGTCTTGATGACAGAACTAATTCTCTTGTACTACTTTCATTCTTTTTCATCCCATTTCAGCTTTATTAGCTCTTTGTAGTCACACTATCATGACATGGTATGTGAGCAATACACCGCGAATAGAATTAAATGACCGGCGTGCTTTTTTAATGTGTATTCAATTTACTTTCGTGGTGAGGTGCGCGCATTTTCCGTATTTTACCGAAAAGCTTACAGGATTTTTTTGTGTTCGTTACAGGACGTTTTACTTATACAATTAGTAATACCGGTATACAGTAGGCTATGAAGTGGCTCTGTGTATAACGTGACAATTCCTTAGGAGAGCCCAAAACCAGAGAGGAGTATTGTCGCTGTGCCTAGCTGGTGAGCCTTCTTGCATGGCGGGGAATGCACAGTATGCCACGCTCCTTCCCCCTAGCTTGAGACCGAATGTTAAGGTCCAGCAAGCCAAGCTAAAGAAACTAGAGCTAATGACTTCAACTCAACACGTTTTTGAATGGCAGAAAAGCCACAGGAAAAGCTTAGATATACTGTGTAGATAATACCAATGTCACGAGTGGTTTGCAGAGTCTGTCTGAGACAAGACAAAAAGTCTGAGTGACGTCTGAGACAAGACAAAAGTCTGAGTGAGGACTGAGAAGATAGATGAGTAATGGTGTTGAATGTGGATGGAATGAATTATAGCTATCAGGAATAAAAGATCAGATAATGACTCTCCCCTCCTACCACTCAATGACTATGTTTCTAAGCTACTTTTATTCCGCCTCTCTCTCTCTCTTTCTCTCTCTCTCTCTCTCTGATAAGAGTAAGGAAAAGTGCACGTTAGTGAATCCACAAACAATCAAATACAAGTACAGATAGTAAAGTTGTCTGATCCGCGATTAGTGGTCTAATTTATTAACAAAAACTATGGCAAAAACAAGAAAATGTCCAAATCCCAAACCATCCAATCATAAAAATGCGTTAACAAATAATCCAGTGACAACACTGCTAGTAATAATAAGAATCATAAGAATAATCAAACTAGACTGGTACCAAGGAGTTTGGCTCTCCCGTCTCAGTAATTCAAACTCCCACTATTATTGGGCGAGATATTCTACTACTCCTTCTGCAGGGAACCCTGAAACAAAGAAGTCCCAACACACACCCACTTTTCTCGCTGACTTTTTCTGGTCAGCAACACAGTTATTTAATCCAACTTAATGACCCTATCCCGCAGTTACTTCAAGCTCCCCCTCCCCCCTCACCAAAGTTTAACTGAGTGCACTTCTCAAAAGTCCTTCTTCGTCGGCCCACTTGTGTTTATATTCCGTTTGGATTACAGCTGTTGGCATATCGCAGATGGAGCGATGATCACCCTTTCCTCTCCCTATGCTGCTAACAATCCGTGGAAATAACCCAAACTATAACTCCACCACGAAAGAAATTTCCAGGACAAATATTAAGTCCTCTAGATGTACAGGTGTGCTTTAAATCCAGTATCTAAAAGGGTAGCGATGAATGCACTCAAGATTAAATATGCGTTGGAGGTAATAAATCCACTATTGGCGCAGGCCGGCCACTTTTGTGACTGCGCGTGATAATTTGGATGAAGTAGAGCTGGCGATGGCTACAAGATGTTAGAACTGGCGATAATGTGTAGCTCCATAAGTTGATGCCAGTGGAACATGGGCGCTCCACTTACTTTGCGGGGCTGGCGTAAAATTCCCAGCACGGGAGATCACCGTTTTAGGGTGCTGGTAAAATAAACAACTTTAGTTGGTGGGAACACCCCAATGTAAATGGGTTGATGATTTATCCTGCCTTTCCAGGAAGGCAAATTCCGGCCGATGGCCCAGGGGTCAATTTAACTCAGTCGGAGTTAACCGGTTCTCGCTGAAATGAAATAATATTTAAAAATATATGAACACCTAGCCAACATAAATGTAACAACATCGAAAAACAAACCAATTGCATAAACAGGTACAGATTAACTTATTACAACAATTCCCACCCTAAGCGGTTCTTGCTGCTGACCTGGTCCCGCAGTTTATCTCTCTCTCCCTATCCTACTCACTGACCGTTAAATGGACGACCGAGTCAGTACGTGCTGGGCAGGCCTACCCGATAGCCCGTAACTTGCGCAATCAGTGGTTACCCCACGGCTAGCGGGGGGGGGGGGGTTGGTATGTAAACATTCGTGCCCCATCTACCTGGCGTGGAACTGACCTTACAACATATGTGCCAGTTCTGTCTAACACACAGGCGTCTAAACGAAATCACAAGGCCCGTCTAAGGTTATCTCACTGGGCTGCGATACGCTTACTATCATCATATTTACACGTATTGCATATGACAACATATAAGGCTACTCTGGGTAAATCTCTGAAGGAGTTAAAAGTATCCATTCAGTAGACAAGTAATCATATAAATTAAAGTTACATGATGTGGAAAAAAATTATAAAGATCCGCCACGGAGGCAGAAAAAAAAGAAAATCGCTGATGGTTACACTCAGTGTTAAAAAGAATTCCCTCCACATAACAATCAGTTATATAGTTACAATTCGAGGGGGAAAAGTATTCTTTAGTGAAACAAGTCAGATATATGTACACTTCGTGATTAAGAAGGTTCTCTAGAAGGGCTTTCGTGAAGCATCTTAAGTTACGCAACCATTTGGCTTTAGGAAAAAAAAACCGTAAGTGGCATACAAACACAATTTCCTTTAAAAAACTAACTATAGCTTCTTAGTGCTTGTTGGATAATGGCCGAGCCTTAAAAATGCGAGAACCTACTACAATGAACTTACTCTGACTAAGTCTAAATCCCAAGGAAAAAATAACACCTACCCCGTTACTTAAGGATTCTTAAGACACGAGGAAAAATTTTGCCGCCCAGCGAGGAGCGTTGCGGACGCGTCACAAAGACACTCTTTACTTACTTACTTACTTAGTCGTTCCCCTTCTACCGTGAGATGTAGAGGTTTGGAAGAGAGAGCGCCAGGCTATCCTTTCGGCTGTCTTCCTTCTGGCCTGGTTCCATTCCAGTGCTCGGTCCTTCAAAGATTGTCTAATGTTGTCCTCCCAGCGGACTCTGGATCGTCCTGGGGGTCTGGATCCCTGGCTCTTCGTTTCCCATGCTTGTCGTGGTAGCCGATCTTCTCCCATTCTGCAGACATGGTGAAACCATCTTAGTTGGGACTGTTCTACTTGGGTCTGCAGGGGGTGAGATTTTAGGCCTTGACGTATCATCTGGTTGCGGACCATGTCTCTTCTTGTTACTTCAACCACATTCCTCAGACACCTAATTTCTGAGGTTTGGATCTGGCTTTTGTGGGTTGTAGTCATTGCCCATGACTCGCATCAATATGTCAAGATTGGGACATAGGTGGAGCAGTATACGGCCATCTTCGTTTTCTTACCAACCTCTCTCTTGCTGAGGAATCCTCGATGTATGGCCTGAAAAAGTCTCCCAGCTGCTGCTTTTCGAGTGGCCAACTCTTCTTTGATGCCTCCCTTTCGGTCTATAATAGCTCCGAGGTATTTAAAGTGGTCTACCTGCTCCAGGACCTGTTCTCCCAGCTTAATCTGATGTCTTTTTTCTTCTCGTGATATCATCATGGAATTTGTTTTAGAGCTGCTTATGACCATCCCCCTTTTCTCCAGCTCTTCCTTCTAGACTTGCAGGTTGGATTGGAGATGTGCCTCTGATTTAGCAATCAGACCTGTCTCATCTTCCAGTACCCCACTGAATACTTTCTTGTTCTCTCCTTACATGCCTTGATGACATCGTCCATGAGGAGTATGAAAAGATAAGGTGACAGGATATCACCTTGTGTTACACCAGTGGTGGTCCTGAACTCTTCTGACTTATGGTTTGCTGTCCTCACATAATTTCTGCAAGACTTGTAGAAGCTCTGTATAGCATGAATCAGAGGTGCTGGAATGTTCTTCCTTGCCAAACAGTCCCAAAGTTTGCTCCAGGTGACCCTGTCAAACGCCTTTTCCAGATCTACGAAACAAAGATGGATCTCACTCTTATACTCAAGGGCCTTTTCACTCAGCTGTCTGAGTGTGAAGATTAGGTCTTGAGTACTTCGGTTAGCTCGGAATCCGCACTGGACCTCATCCAATTGTGGCTCAGCTAGGCGTCGGAGTCTCTGCTCTAGGATTCTAGAGTAGATTTTACGAGGGACACTGAGAAGGGATATGCCTCTATGGTTTCCACATTGTCGATTGTCACCCTTTTTGAAAATTGGTGTTATGATGGCAATCTCCCAATTCTTTGGTATAGTCTTGTTGCACCACGCTGCAAGTAGGATATGTACTTAACCAAGGAAAAAATAACAACTACCCCGTTACTTAAGGATTCTTACCGAGATTGCAAAGAATTTCCCACACTAAAATAGCTGCCAAACTGCACAAAATCTCTACCACCTCACGACAGAAGTTCCAGGGACTGAAAGCATGTAGAGACATAAGGGGACTCATTATATACTGTAAATCGGGCCGCAGCTGTTCGAACACCTGGGAAGAAAACGAACAAAAACAATCGTAACGTCTTCCCGGAGGATTTCTCCTTGCGACGCACTGCAAGAAGGTTTACGTAACAGTGCGACTGCTCTTACGCTGCTAGAGTCCCAAACTTTCCCTGGACTTAAAGACACGAGGAAAAATTTTGCCGCCCAGCGAGGAGCGTTGCGGACGCGTCACAAAGACACTCTTACCAGCATTGAAAGTCCTTTCGTCTCCGCTGGCCACTGTTGCAGTAGAAAAGAGGAGGTAACTTGTCAGATCAAAGTGACATGCTAGCAGCGACCAAAACTAGGAAAAAAGATGAAAAATGTGCGTGCCTAAAATCAAGAAGAAGTTAAGGTGGATGGTAGCTGTACCTTTGGGGCCAAATTTTCGAACCCAGCGTCACAACCAAGGAGTCTTCAATTTGGTATTAGCTGCAACAGAGCCAAAAGCTCAGCAGCCCTAGTTAAACAACAACACTAGCATATATTAAGTGCCCAATACAGTTAGGCCTAAAAACGATAAAAATTAAATGAATATACAGCATCAAAAGTAAGAGGCTTAAGACTCCTCTTTTTATCACTGCTACACTCTGTAGCCATTGTAAATAATAATTTAAAAAAATATTAGATACAATATAATATAGTATAATATAATCTTTATATATATACAATTGAACGTCTGTCTGTCTGTTACCTCATAACTCGAGAACCGCTGAACCGATTTTGATGCAGTTTGCTTCAGCGAATTGGATATTTCTTCGAAAAGGTTTTAAGTTATACATCATCAAGGTACACCATCAGGAGGCTGAGCAGTGAATTTTTCTTCACATCATTCATTCTTATCTCAAGGGACGCAAAAGCTTTACCGTTTGTTGGGTTAACTACCTTAGCTTACAAACTATAAAAGTCATAAATTTTATCCATTTTCGTTAAATTTAGAAGAAGTACGTTTGTTTCTGTTATGTAAGTTTTCTAAACCAGGATTCCTGACAAGGAAACTTTGAATAATGCTCAGCTTTGTAGAGTTCTTACTTAAATAAACAAGAGCGTTGCAACTGTTATGGAAATTTTTTAAATCAGCATTCCTGACAAGGAAAGATTAATTAATACTCAGCTATGTAGAGTTGTTACTACCAATTTTGTCTACACAGAAGCCTTGATTCAAATTATTTGTGCAGGATTCCTGACAAGGAAAATTTGATTAATTATCAGCTATGTAGAGTTCTTACTACCAATTTAGTGTACACAGAAACCTTCATGTAAATTATTTGTGCTAGAAGATGTGTGTGTTCTAGAAGATGTGTGTATGTTCTGACATAATAATTGGTCATCGATTCATTTGGATATAGAGAAAAGGCAAGTAGCTTTGTTTTTGTTTCTTTTTTTCAGTTACTATTCTGCTGGGAAATATTAGCTACCTACCTACATAATAATGTTCATAGTTCATTATTAAATTTATTTACTACTTAATAAGTTTACTACTTAATTATTTTCAGTTTTCCTTTCATTTCATTGTTATGTTTTTGTCTTTAATTATATCGTAAACAAGGTTTGTGTTCCTCTTTTTAAAAAAACTTCGGTTTTTTTAAATTTTGGGATCATTTTTAGGCATTATAATCCCACCTCGGAAATAGTAGGTTTCCTTTTCTTAGGTTTATTTTAACACATAGGTGTATGTATTCTTGGTTAGGTACTTTAATTTAATTTAATTTTTGCTTTACTCTTTGCCTATCACATCGTCCAACAGAACTTCATCACTTGGGAGACTTAGTAACAGAGCTAAGAGAATGAGAATGAGAAGAGAAGCGCAGAACATGTTTTGAATGAAATAATTACTTTATTTAGTACTATTCTCCTTCCTTTTTATGTTTAAGTATGCATGTGAAACTAAACGTGTGTGCTTTTATATGTAATGCATCCCCTTACAGCATTATTTTATAGAGGAAAGGGCATTAGTAGTGTACGTGCATACATTTCAATACATAAGAGCGTATGTGTGGAGGTACGTATGTGCATGAATACACATGTATGTATGTCCGTGTATGTATATATATGTATATATAATCGTGGTATATAGGTGCAGATTGCATGTACTTTTTCTCTTATTTATGTCTGTTTTTAAATGCTTTGACTTTTTACTGATTTTACTATATACTGATTTAAAGAAATCTCATCCTTGGAATACAAAAATAAAAAAGCAGACTGGTGGTTGTGGTAGCGGGGAGAAAGTCTGCATTCCAAGAATCCCGATGATTTGCCTGCGTCGGAACATTTACACGTCAAGTGACTGTAATACCAATGTCGTATACAAAGAAGCCCTTACTTAAATTTTTTTCCCTTAGAAGCACACCTCAATGCAACAGTACAATTAAAAACAAAAAAAGTTAAACCTTCCTACCACGATTCGTACCAAACCCGACTTGCGCTCATTCCGACATGGAACTGGGCTGGGCCGGGTATGACCGCTAGTATAATATAATGTAATATAATAAATATAATGTAATATAATATAATATGATATAATATAATACATTTCAAAAGTTTGGAAAATTATTAGAATGCAGAGAGACGCTGAGGACACAAATGCTGTAAACAGACGGAATTATTGACAATTAAATAGCGAACTCAGCAAGCGCGAAAAACGCCGAAATAACAGAACAAGCGCAGAACATAATGAATCATCATCATATCATCATCAAAATACATAATTGCCGCCGTACGTACTTGGTCGGACGGTCGGGTCGGTCAGTCACATTTTTGCACACCGTCATTTGCGCACTTTTTTCTATTTTCGAGGGAGTGCATTAACTTTCAACCACAGCTAAGGGGGCGCAACTGTGGTTGAAAGCTAGACAATAATTGTATTGTTTCCCCTTATATGTACTTTCGCTAAAATAGAAAAAAAAGTGCGCAAATGAAGGTGTGCATGAACAGTTTGATAATGAAAAGAAGCCAACAACACGATTGAAAAACAGTACATGAACTGGAGTTTTGTCAAACTTCAAACGTTGTTCTGGGACCCAAAGACGTAGCAATAGAGAATGCAGTCAGCGACTCATAGCTTGACTGCTTGCGTCAGGGTCAGCGAACCAGAGCTGACCAAGATCCTACTCCACCTCCACGTGGTGGTCCTGGAAACAGGCTGCATCACTTCAGTCTGGCTGAGAGAGTAGGAATCGAAGAGGGAAGGCAAACCCGGTCCCAAAAAATGCCGTGCTGAAGTCGGATGTGCCTGCCGAAAAGCGCAGATATCGCAGCTCTGCTGTAAACAGGCACAACGGAACCAACGTCCTTTTCAGGACGAACGAGGAAGAAGGAAGAAGAAGAAACGTTGTTCTTAGAGGCAGTAAATCGACCAAGGCTTCTCAGAGGCGGTAAGTCGACCAGGGCAAGATTTTAAAAGATGCACGAACAATTACGAGACATGCTGTCATAAAAGAAATGTTAGTTATTTAGTCAATTTACGGCCAATTAGACCATTATCACTGCTCTACATGCCATTTAGGTTGGGTTACTCATGTCTTCATATTTAATACATCTATATAATTTTAAATCTATGTTAGAGAGAAAATAAACACGTATGCAGGCCACCAAGAACCCCTTTTGTCAGTAGTGAAACGTCGAAAGCTTGCCTGGTTTGGGCATGTAACTCGTCATGACTCCCTTTCGAAAACGATCCTGCTGGGAACAGTCGAAGGTAAACGGAGAAGAGGAAGGCAAAGAAAATCCTGGGCTAATAACATCAAAGAATGGGCAGGGCATTGCTGAGGATAGAGAGCAGTGGAGGACCCTGTCTGCTGATGCTTCCACCATGGCACCCCTACGACCCATGACGGGTTAAGGGTTGAGATGAGATGATGATATAATTTTCACTACAAATATCTAAAGACGGTCGTCTGCAATGAAATGACCACAGTAGTTATAGTACCGTCTGTAATACATGTAGCAGAAACAACACACTATAATTAACAACCTGCCAATTTTGACGGGTTGTTGCTAGTATGTATATAATTGAAAACCGACGTATTAGCGGAACGCCAAAACGTCGGCCCTACTGTATGTTGTTTAGATTGCGTTTTTATCATGTGCCCAAGGAGTTTATAAACGTCCTGTATGAAGGTACTATATAGAAAAAATGAACACTGGAAACCCAAATTTTAACCCATATGGGGTTGAACTGAGTATCCCATGCACAAAACAAAATCCAATGGTTTGTGCAAGGTCCTAAAATCAAGAACAACAACGTCCTGTATAAATACATGTTTGTTTGCATCTTGTTCAATACGATTAACTTCCGTCTAGCTTTCGATATTTGCAGTGCGAATGATTTAGTCAGACTTATAGCTCACGTGTGAACTAACTTCTCTATTCTTTTACTGGAACATCAAAGGATCAAGCAATCCATTATTCCGCTTCTATACTCACCTACAGACACGACCACGCCCTTGACTATGTTTTTTTTTAAGTGACTTTCCGTGGGAAACAAATAGATGCTGAGCGTTACTAAATACAGAAACACTCATTTGTATGTTTATGAATGACCGGACTAATACAGGAACATGAGAATGATGAATGGACAAATCGCTGTTGTTTGTTTGCTTTGTTTCATTGTTGTAGATGTTGCTTTGTTTTGTTTTGTTTTGTTTTTGGTGTAGGGTGAGAGAGGGGAGGCATGGAGAAAAAGATTAGGAGATTTGAAATGGAAATAAAGTCAACAGAAACTGAGAATTTCAACTGTCTAATTTCACTTACTAATCTTTGACATAGAACCAACAGGGGACGATACAAGTTAATGGCAGACAGACAGCCAGAACGGAAAAAATACAGACAGATAAACAGACAGACAGATAAATAGACAGACAGATAAATAGACAGACTGGCAGACAGATAGGTAGGTGTGTAGGTAGGTATCTATCTAGCTACGTAGAAAGGCAGGTAGGTAGGTAGAACGAACGAACGAACGAACGAAATCTTTATTTCATCAGGGTAAAGAAATAGGCATAATTGCCTTTTTACATTTCTGCCCTGCAATACAATTTTCAGAGATGGGTGGATGGGTAGACAAACACTTAGTTGGGTAGATGAATGGATAGGTAGACAGGTACTCAGGTAGGTATGTAGGTAGATATGCAGGTAGGTAGGTTTGTAAGTACGTAGGTAGGTAGGTATGTGATGTACGAAGAAAAATATATATATCATCATTACATTAGCTAGCTAGGTAGGTAGGTAGCAAGTTAGTAGATACATAGGTGGTAGTATGTAGATATGTAGTAGGTAGGTAGATCAGTAGTAGGTGTCCCATCCATCTCCAGTGTCTTAATCTCAATACTCTTGTTCCACTGGCGCTTGTCTGGTTCTTGTCATCAGTTAAATATTAGTAACCTTCATACCACTTCAATTCTTCTATTCTACGCTCTTCATCTATTGTTGAACTGGTATTAGTCTGGTATTAGTCTGGTATTTTCCAGCTGTTGAATATTGCGAATCATGTCATCGTTATTCCAATCTTTCTCTTCTGCGCAAACATCCGTATATGCCAGTTTGTAACTTCTTTTTGTAATTCGTATTGTTTTCCATGTTTCAGAGCCACTCAATAGGAATGCCTTAATGTGTCGGGTTGAAAATGCTTATTTATAAGTTGGACTTAATTCATGTTGATTTCCATCTGTAAAAAATAAACAGTTTATCTGTTGTCAAATGTACTATTAAAATTGCACACCGGCGAACCTATAAATAGCAGCGGGTTTTTACAGTGGGCAGACTTTGTCGTTCATTGAATGTTTGCGCATGGTAAAGCTGCCTTTTCAACTCAGAATACAACTATTTCCAATCCGACTTTTATGCTTTTTTGACTATAAAAGAGTCACAGGGTCAGACTTTTGCCGAAGTTTATGTACATTCCGCGTCCATTCTTTACACATGATAGCATTTATGAAGCATTTTTCCCGAAGATTTAACTCTATAAGAAATCCTTTATTCAAAAAGCAGTTATTTTACGCTAAGGATATTTAATGAATAGGAAACGTTTTTCGGGTTTGTACTAGTATTATAATATTTCTCAGCACAGTGAAAGCACCTCTGACCTTCCAGATAATTACTCTGTCACTGTTGGTCCCTCTAACTGTGTCTATGTTGCTGCCAAGATTTCTGTATGAGTCTATATCTGGTAGGGGTGTTTCTTAATGTGCAATTTGACTATCATTTGCTGCATTTATTCTCATGATCTTTATCTTTTCTTTGTCGGTTTTGAGGCTGTGGTTTCTCATCCAGAATTCATATTTTGTCTGGCATGTGGCTTCAGTTATGAGGTGCAGGTCGCGGTCATAGGAAACATACAGATACTCGAGCTGTGTTGTCAGAGTCCTCTGAATTCCATTTCTGGAGGTTGCTGTTATGGATTTTCTACTGAATTTCATTTTATTAAAGGGTGTGTGCTGTTGTGGTTTTTATACTGAATTTTAATTTTTTTAATGGGAGATTTCTGTTGTGGTTTTCGTACTGAATTTCAGGGGGAGGGAGATTGTGTAGTGGTTTTTATATTGAATTCCATTTCATTGGGAGGGGGGAGGGGGGGGAAGGTGCTGTTGTGGTTTTCATACTGAATCTTCCATTCCATTTATGGGGGGAGAGGGAGGAGGGATGTTGCTGTTACGGTTTTCGAACTAAATTTCATTTTTTTTTGGAGGTTGCTGTTGTAGTTTTACAATCAATATATAACCAGTCAATAAACAACTCTACTACTCCGAATTTGACTGGTGCTGTACTTTCCAGATCTTTCCATGTTTTCTTTATCCCTATTAATTCTAATTCCCTTTTCCGTGTGTGTGTTTTTATCTCTCTTTATTGCTCTTACCCTGGGAATTTCCGAACAAGAATTGCTTTGTAAAGGGATCATCGTGTTTTCTTATTAATGTCCGCCCTGTCTAAAGTCAGCGTCTTCTCTACACTTCTTGTTGCGCTAGTAGTATTTTCTCACTCTTTCCACCTTTTCTTCTTTGGATTTATCTTGATCACTTCAATCCTTCCATTCTACACAATCAACCATTTATGAAAGCTTGTATCTTTCTGGTTGTCGTTTCTGTTGGTCTCCATATTGTACAGCCATACAATAGAAGTGACTTAATATATGAGCTGAGTATACCGATTTTTTTATTGTACTAGATATTTTTTATTTCCATATATTTATAATGCAATGAAAGTTTCTGTGGTATGTAATTAGAGGAATAATAATAACATGAGTAGGGCAAGACAAACGGTAATTAGTAACTCGGTATATCTTCTTCTTCTTCTTCCTCGTTCGTCCTGAAAAGGACGTTGGTTGCGTTGTGTCTGTTTACAGCGGAGCTGCGATATCTGCGCCTTTCGGTCGGCACATCCGACTTCAGCACGGCATTTTTTGGGACCGGGTTTGCCTTCCCTTTTCGATCCCTACTCTCTCAGCCAGACTGCAGTGATGCAGCCTGTTTCCAGGACCACTACGTGGAGGTGGAGTAGGGTCTTGGTCAGCTCTGATTCGCTGACCCTGACGCAAGCAGTCAAGCTATGAGTCGCTGACTGCGTTCTCTATTGCTGCGTCTTTGTGTCCCAGAACTCGGTATATACAAGACGATGTATAAACAAACAGAGTGGTCAAAAGTTGAGTTGGATCAACTTGTCAACCTAAAAGGGTTGTTGGAACGTTCAGAAATGTTTCATGATTTTATATCTGATCCCAACATCACAATCTTGATAGTCAACACCATAACTATCAATCTGCTTCCTGTAGACCACGTCCTTCCATCAGTTCACGCCTGCTCTCGTGTCCTCTAACATCCGTTCAAGTTCTCTCCGTGTCGTCTTAGTACTTTTAAGACTTTCCCTAATCTCTTTCTCCGTGTTTTTTTTTTTTAAGTTTTCCTCTATTTCCGTTACCTTGAGGATTCCATAAAAAGTTCTGCCTTGTTATGCTACCAGCTGGTTTCCTTAGTGTGTGTTCTGTCAAACGAGAACGTCTTTACTTTATTTGCTGTTCCAATAGTACTTACGTGGTTATATCTATCAGTTCCACATTAATGAACTGGTCATATCATTTCGATCCTGTTCTGCGTAAGCTTCCATTTTTGAAAGTCTGTAACTTCTTAGTTGTCGATTTTGGTGTTCTCCGTGTTCCGGAGCCATACAATAAGACTGCTTTGACATTTGAGTAGAAGATTCTTATATTTGTGTTGTCTTTTATCTCTTACGATTTCCACCCAAATGCAGTGAAAGCTCCTTTTGAATTTTGTATATTTTATTTTGATGTCTGTGTCTGTTCCTCCAACTTTGTCTATATTGTTGCCTAAAGTATATGTATGATTCCACATCTTTTAAGAACGTAACTCTCAGTGCAATCTGGTTATAATTTGCCGCGTTTAGCTTCATAATCTTAGTCTTTCTCTGTATAGTTTCAGACCTTCTGATGTGACCTCTCATCAATTATTGCTATTTTAAGTAAGATTATGGATCTGAAGAGCCACGTCGCCGGAAAAAGATAGATCGTCAAGCTGTTTTGTCACGAGTCCACTATATTCCACCTATGTTGGTTGATGTAGTTGTTTTCATAATCTAGCCAGTAGCCTGTAAGAACAGAAATAATACAAGAGACATCCCTAACGCACTCTTAAGTTGTTCATCGTTGAGAATCCTGTATTCCATGTTTTCACATGTTGTCTTTAAACATTGCACTGCATGTTTTAATACCTAATCGAGAAAGGTTGTAATTACAACACTGTCTCTTGTTGCCGAGGTAACAAGTTCAAAAACTAAAATCTTCATAAAAAGTCAAACAGAATGTATAACTTTATGCTATTTATTAAAATTAGACAAAACTATTAATAAATTATAACGTCATCTTCCAACAAGAATCGTGAAAAACAGCTATGAATTCCAAATTTTCTAAGACAAAAAATACAGTGAAATAACTCTTGAGGGAATGTCCCCACCAAAACATCGATTGAAGTGTGGAATGACTCAAAGTATGAGTCTATTTTACAAGCAGATCGATAGATGATAGAAAGAACAGAGGAGGTGTACGTGGAATATGCCATACTAGCGGGGTTATGAGACTCCCCTCTTATAATGAAGACCTGTCATAACGCAGCACGCGGCAGATCACGTGACGAATACTGCGTAACAAACTTGGGCACTGGGCCGGAATTTAATGCCAGGAGTGGAATGGAAGTGAAAAGTAGAGAACTGGCCAGTTTGCAGTTTTTATTGAGAGAAAGAAAGTGTAATAATAAATGAGAGTTAACGAAATGAGAGGAGGCTTACTTGTGACGTTTCATGGACAGAGAGTGTAGAGAGGAATATGACGAAGTTAGAGAGAGGACGTTAGTTAATTTACACTGAAGACGTGTTGATATAAAAAAGTGACGTCTAGCAGGAAAGACACGCGATTTGTCATGACGAGAAAAACTGTATTTGGCAGTGTGTATGTGACGAAATTAGTTGTGTCCTTCTCATCAGTTTCGTTCTCTCCTGCATTATTAACTTATTTTTTCATTTTACTTCATCGTCGTCTTATTATGTGGCATATTTTATGCACCAGAATTTTTGCTGTGACCACTCCCTAGATATGTTTATGTTTCACCGTGAGTATCGTAGTATTATAATGCTAATTAGACAGGTCAGCGGATAATACTTTTATCACTTAAGTCGTCTAGCCACCTTTGATAGAGACGATCCTTGTTGACACAAGGTGGTCGCGCACGATCGATGGAAAGAAAGCCAGACTGGCTGTCTAAGAAATCCGTCTGAGGAATGTACGCAAACACAGGTTATTTACGTAATCGCTTCCACTGGACCATCTCTGCAGCAATAGTACGAATAACCTGTCATAGGAGACAATATGGGCGGAAGGTATTAGTCAGGAAATAAGTTCACCATGGGGGGAGTTTGTACAAATACAATCGGAAGTATTACTGCCCTATTTGAAAGACGTCACGAGTTTAAATTTAAAATTGATATTTTAAAACACGCGGGGAAAGTGATAATTTAACACTCCGACCCACATAGTTCTAAAGAGCTTACCATTGGTTTAATATGAGAGCCGGAATAGACTTTGACTTTCATTGGCAAGTTTGTCTAAAATACCATCTGGGACTTGAACGGAGAAATGGAAATATAATCTAGCGAAATCGGAGACACAGATCAGACTGCATCGCAACGTCAAATTAGCAACTCCCAGGAGCCAGAGAGACATCGGACTAGTATTCCAGAATTAAAAGTGACAGATCAAAGTATTTGGGCGTCTTTATAACTTAAAAGAGAACCCGCAATTTTAAATACCAAGACTGGAAACTTAAGGAATCAGAGCACACAGACCAAATGTTCGAAGCACCTAAACAAAGTTGCTGTGTCCATTCTACTGTGCCAGGAAATTGTGTTCCCAAGTAATTTGGAGTGAGTGTAAACATTTATTTTACCATGTGAATTGTGACATGTCTGTACTTGTTAAGTGGTTATAAAGGGCATAGGAGACTGGCAACCTCAACATATGAAAATAGTATGTTCATAAACCCCTACAGCAAGCACTGGGATGTGTTTTATGCTAGTTCGCTCAGGAAAGCGAAAGCAGAAGCGACCCCAGACTCCAAATGGAGCAGGGAGAAGTGATGATCACAAGCGCCTAAAGAGTATAGTATCATTTTCTGAGATATATGTACCTTGTTAATTGTAATTCAGACAAGCCATTGCCCTCGCGCTGTCCAGACACATTTTCCCCATTAAAGTAACCAGAAGAATAACGGTGATTTTTAGTCAAATACTGTGTATGCTCAGGGAGAATAATTATTCAGAAAGGCTAACATTGGTTGGTGGACAGCGAGACAATGCGCCTGTTAATCTTCAGCTCACAAATGTACTTAGCAGAGGCATTTGTTCTTTTATTTTTCCTAAAGTTCGTGGTTCGAAGCTACAAGACGGCTCTTAGTAACAGACCAGTTTAAAGTAAGAATTTTCGCCACTATTTTTGTGATTCAAGAGCTGTGTTCGACACCAACTACCTACAGTGAACGCAGGAGCAACCAATGCATCCAGAACCTCATCTCGATATGTCACAGCATTAACATTTCCACGGAAGACGTGAAGAGGCAAGCGTTCACTTGCTCTTGCTGTTTGACTTGCCGGGAGAGAACGATTCCTTAGGTGACTCAGCACAATATGACGATCTTGCGCAGGGGTAGTAACTCGTGGTTGGCCACTCCGAAGTCTATCCCGGGCACTGCCAGTGGTTCCGTAACGTTCATTGAGACGTACAATAGTGCTGTGGTGGCAATTCATCCTTCTGGCAATGGCCCGCGAGCTCATTCCGGTCTCCAACATACCAATGGCTCGTTGGCGGTAGTTTTCAGATAGTCGTGGCATTTCAAGCACATGTACTGGGTGTTTTGTCTCAACGGTCTTTTTATACCGAGTATACTGCCACAGCGCGTACACATTTTCAGGGTCATAGCTGTTGGGAATCGTGTTGCACGTGTAACTTTCATTGTTTTCATGTAGTCTGTACACAAACCCGTGGGTTGAATAATGCAATTTCTATTCCAGCAGCCATTCGCTCTCTACCTCATGATAAACACGGGGAAAAACCATTCCCACACTTTTTTCCAGCTTCTCGGCATCAGTATATATAATAGTGGTGCGTTTTTAATGTGCTTCAGTATACATACATAAATTTACAGCCATAGAGCCAAAATTAATTATAAACGGAATTTCGCTGGATTAAACCAGCTGGGGGCTCGAACAAACCAAACCATTTCTTAAAACTTCACAAAAGGTGCCGGATCAGATATAAGTTAATAGTGCTCTGCCCTATGCAGCATTGTTCTTGACTTCTGAATTATCTTGTGAAAACTCCCATGAGACAGAAGCGTCATTATCCTTCTATCTACAACTCTGCCAAGAGTAATGCTTGTGCGAAGGTAGACACCTTTGACGACCCATTTTAGATACTCTTGAGTTTTGGCTACTAGTGGACCACTACTGCAGAACAAAGGGGAGGCAAATCCTGTGACAGTGTACACACAAAAAACTGACATGGTATATCAATGATAGTTATATAAATTATTTTGTTCTCTTGCGTGTCGGGCATTTTGGTTCTTTGCAGAATGCATCATCAAAGTAAATGGAACAATTTTAAAACAGGTCAATAGACTCAAATTGTGATACAGTGGATCCCATCTCACTGCAACATCCCCGGAAATGACGAGTGTGACAGATTGACAAAGGAAGGTGGAAAGAGTTTTATCAAGAACTGATACAGGAGCAAGTGGGAAACACAGCATCCAGGCCATACACACACAAATTTAAAGAAATGGTGCATTTTACCAGCTCAGTAGATGTTAACAAGCGGTAATCTTTAGACTTCGAACAGGCAACAACATATAAGGATACCATTTATTCAACAAGCTACTGATGAGTGTAACTGTGGCCTGATAAAATGAAAGACTGCTGAACATTTACTTCAAATGTGCTCAACATTTGAGGAACATAGACAGCACATATGGCCATTATCTGTACCATTGCTGGAAAATCTCTACAGAGATACCAGCAGCCTCATCCTGACCGCCGCTTTCTTTGAACATATTCAAGATGACGTCTGAATACGAACGAAGAAGACAATATACTGTGACGCGCTATAGATGGAAGATGCAGACGTGAAGAGTAGATTAGCCCAAGCACAAGAAGCCTTCAGTAAAATGAATAGTTGATACAAGACATATCTGTCGCTTTCAGTAAGAAAGAGAGTTCTTTAATGTTATATATAGCCAATCTAGACATACTGGAGGTCAATCATGGACAATTAGTAGACAAGCGAGAAAATAGAAAAATTCTTGGAGGCCACAAATATATAGTTTTACAGAAGAATTTTAACAGTACCATAGACAGCTTAACAGGCTAATGAGAATGTTGTGAAAGAAGCCAGTGCGCCAAGGAAGCTTATTAATCATATTTAAAGGAAGAAATCCACTTTATAAGGATATGTTATGAAAAGATAAATATTTGATTATCCTGTGACAGCGGGAAAGAGTGAAAGAAAAACATGATAAAGGGCGACAAATAGAACAAATACTGGACAATTTGACATCATGGCATGGGACGAAGTCAACTACAGAATTCATAAACACCATTTATTTTAGAAGAGAACTTTATTTATTATATAGATGCACACATACACACACACTCACTCCCTCACCCAATCACTAACTCACTCACTCACCCATTCACTCACTCACTCATTCACTCACTAAATCACTAAATCAATCACTCACTCACTAAATCAATGACTAACTCAGTCACTGAATCAATCACTCACTTACTAAATCAATTACTCACTCACTAAATCAATTACTCACTCACTAAATCAATCGCTCACTCACTCACTCACCCACATGAATAGGAAGAAAATGAAACAAGTGATCGAATCTGCTCGAAAACGCCTCGGTAGAAGAAAAGTGAATCAAGAGAAATAATTGAGAAAGCAATTTTAGGTTGCAGCTCCTTAATTTCACGACTCATTCAAACACCATTCCCTAGATAAGAGATTGTCAGATTCTCAAACACCATTCCCTAGATAAGAGATTGTCAGATTCTCGAACACCATTCCCTAAATAAGTGATTGTCAGATTCTCAAACACCATTCCCTAGATAAGAGATTGTCAGATTCTCGAACACCATTCCCTAGATAAGAGATTGTCAGATTCTCGAACACCATTCCCTAGATAAGAGATTGTCAGATTCTCGAACACCATTCCCTAGATGAGAAATTGTCAGACTCTCGAAGAGCGAAAAAAAATTGCTTTAGTGGTAATTAAATAATAGACTCGAATATATTTTTATTACAACTAGATTAGGTACGCAATTGTAAAATAATTTTTAGATGTCAGTTAACGTTATCTAAGACATTGAGCAGGCTAGTTCGAAGCAAGTGAACAAGATAAGACTATGAGTAGACAGAAAACCGAAAAATATAAATGAACAAACTTAGACGAAACTCCGACATGAGCTATGAACAAGCAAGACGATAAATCGATATGAATAATGAAGAAACTATGATAATAAAGCGACATGATCGGTGAACAATAATCTAAGACGATAAATTGATATCAGCAATTAACAAAACGCTAAGTCGATAAACTAGCATGAGCAACGAACAAAAAAGACATAAACCAACATGAACAGCACGCTAGGATATAAACCGACACGAGTACTGAACAAGAAACTGAGACTATAAACTGAAATAGCAGTGATCAAGCTCAGACTATAAACCGACCTAACCAAAATCTATGTTATTCTGATGGTCAACACCATCATACTACCACCACCTTCATCACCACTACCATTAGTTTAATCAACACCACCCTCGTCATCACCACTTGTCACCACCACCATCAACCAGCTACAATAACACTAATGGAAATTTCCCCCAATTTTGCGCACACGACACCTCGACCAAATCTCATTGGACAGGAGTTGACGGTTGTCATGTTCTCACAAATATCGTACCGTCTCTCGAAGGAACAGGAACTGAGATGAATGCCTTAATTTTCCTAACTCATTTTCCTTCGGTTTCCAGCAGCTCTCGTCCAGTCCTCGGCGAGATGCAAGACTGTCACAATCCCCTTATTAATGTCGCATAACCACGTTAATCTTCAATGCCTCATATTTATGCAAATACCGGGCAAGAAAGTATTCGTTTATGCAGAGGAGTTGTCCGAGATCAATATATATTAGGGTTCCAATAGCTTCGTCGATCACCGGATTATTTCCACAATAACTCGCATCGCTAACTGCCTTTTTTATTCTTTCTATTTCACTATGGTTTACGTCGCGTTCCCTTTTGGGTTATTTTTCCGGCGATGAATGTTAGACTTTTGTATTACTGGGCTTGTGGGAATGTTTGCAAGTTTGGTTTGTTTAGCATTCAAGGGCATCAAGCACAAAGTAGGTTATTAAAGCTCTTTCGAATACGGCTGCCAGACTAAGTTATGCATTGTTATTGCTACTTGTACTAAACGCTTTTGTGATTCCTATAGCTCGTACTGCATCCTTTTACTACTGTTATTAGAAGCATTAGGAAGCTACTATCACTACCACCACGAAACACGTGCACTAGTAGTTCTGCTACTATTAGTACTGATGCTGTTGCTGCAAATAATGCAACAGTTACAACACAACCGCCGCGTGAAGTTCCAGGGGGTCTCTGATGAGACAATGAGAGAATATAACTACTGCTTCCGCGGGTATGTCGTAGAACGCGACTAATTTGAGGCTGGGGAAGTTGAGGGGAATTGCGGTAAGATGGATGGGTGTGAAAACAAAAATCGAGAAAAAGGTGATTTGTCTTACAAGGACAAAAGACAAAGAAAATAGCCAACGTTACGGCCACAAGGCCTTCATCAGGGAAAGGAAAGAAAGTGGAGGCTAGATAGGACACATAAGAACCTAAATAAATATAAAAATAAAACCTAGGTACTTCCCTAAAGGCACTGTTGCTGCCCTGGAACACACGAGCGTGCCCGGAAAAGGAAATACCTGCCACAACCGGATGTACACAATACATACTAAGAAAATAAAAAACGAAACTGAACAATAAACTACCCAAACGTAATATTAGTGGGGACTGGAAATAGAAGAGGACAGAATGAGTTGGAGATAAATAAATATGAAATAAAAAATCAAGACATATTAAAAACATTGTATTATATATTCATACATATTATTAGAGGGCGGCATAAAAATAGAAAAATAGGATAAGAGTGGAAAGAGTCAAAATAGAACAAGAAAAAAGGGTGACCTCAGACAAAGGTGTGTAGAGTGTTAAGACCAGCTGGTTTTAGACACTCCATGCGGTGGATAAGACGGTTCTCAAGCTGTTATCGGCTAGCAGTGTCAGAGGAGCAGGATGTGATCGCCGTGACCTGGATGTCGATGGGACCATGGTGGTCAGGACCATTAAAGTGTATGGCAATTGGTGTGGATTTTTGCTGAGAGATGTCATTCAAGTGCTGGCTGAATCTGTCTCCAAGTCGTTTGCCTGTTTGGCCAATATAGGTTTTGCAGCAACGTTTACATATGATCGTATAAATGACATTGCGTGACTCACACGTGAAGCTACTGGTGATGGTGTACCAACAAGATGACTTGTCATGAGGCTACGTACTCCATCACCAAAGCTTTTGTCTTCTGTTTGTTATCATTGTGAGATGTTCTTTGCGTAATCCAATAACGTTTATAGTTAGATGGCATGAAGTCACCACTGCAGCTGTTCACCTTGCAGGAAACCTGTGCAAAGTAGTCACATGATCTTGACGTGGTGGTTTCTGATCCGATTTGTTTTTCGTTATGCAGTTGCCAACCCACTCACAGCCTCATATTAGTGGCCTAGTATAACATACCAGCGGGTGTAGTTGTCATATTCTTTCTTTGTCTCCGCAGACACCCACGGGACCTACACGGGGCAAAGCCTAAGCCTTACCTGGGTCAAAACAGAGTTAATTACTGCCAGAAATCGCCGCATATAATCATGCACTCGAAATCTCCATACTGCCAGCTATTGATTTCTTTTACATTTCATAGAAAAGCAGATTCATTTGCAATGGCCATTTGGAATGTAATGTCAAACGTAAATATTAATGACTTCGGTATAATTACTGTCTTCACTTCTTTCGTCTTTGTGGGGAAAAGATCAAATCAAGGCCAGCAATGGCAAGCTTCCTCAGTCATTTGGGTAACGTGGATTGTAACTTCTAATGAAAGACACAAGATCTTTCCTTTAATTAAAAAAAAGGAGAATCTTGCACAGAACAACAACAACGTCTAACATCATGTAACTCCAACCGAGAGCATCTTAAATTATTAATCTGCTAATGATGTCAGGTATCAAAGTCAGAACTAGACCTTGGACAAATCGATAGTTGCTCGTTATTTTACACCGAAAACAGAAGAACTCTAGCGTAATTTAGGGCTAGGCTAACCATCTTGGTAATTCAAACGACAAATCCATCTGCTTTACAACGTAACATTATAATTGCCCAAAGACACGGCATATTTGTATCGAACTAATTGAAATCACTCGGAACTTTGTTTTGTTTTTCCCTTTTCCCTGTTTATGTGCTGTTTGTTTCCTGTTCTATTTGTACCTGTATTGTTATTCAGTGAAGGACAAATCGACTTAATGTTGGAAAGAAAATCAAACAATATATACAAAATTTAACTAAAATACACAGCATTAATCAATGCATGCAATATTAACCAACTTATACATCATTAACCAACGTATACAACATCAACCAATATCCACAACATTAACCAATCTATACAACATTAACCAATATATACAACATTACTCAATATATACAGCATTAACAAATATATACAACATTGTCGTACGGATAGGTTTGAGAGTTATTTTTGGCCCGTCTGAGTAGAGTGGATGGTGATAAGTACGTGAGAATAAGGTGTAAGAAATAGATTTTCACACGTGATAGTTTAAGGAGAAGATATGTCTATGGAATGAGTAAGTTTCTCTATTCCATCCTATCTATACGACTATAATTTAGTACAAGACAATCTTGCCCCTCCTTATACACAGAAATATAAGTTTAACTACGTACACACACAGCTATGTGACAACAAGACACACAAACGTGAAAAAACTATGGTTAATTGGGTATGGGTCTGACCAACACACAAAGTTAAGTTTCTTTTGTTGTTTATTATCATTTAAACTTGACAACACCAAATATCTAAAGAAAGATCAAATAAAATCAGAATTACATACGTAGGAAATAACAGAATAAATGTGCCCTCCCCTTATTGAGAAAAAGAACCCAACAAGTTAATAACCCCAAAGGTCAAAGGTTAGCACTATGTTACAGAATAGACAGTAAGGAAAAACAAAGTTCCTACTAAATGCTACGCAGTAAAGTAAACAATTTTGAGCAAAATAAAAGTTGGTACAATGCTTGTAACAAAGGAAAATATTCACTCTCTCTGTCATACGTGGCCACTCACTCGCTCCTTACCTACTCTTGGTGATATTCCCTTGGAAATACAATTATCCTGAATATAAAATTACCAGTGTTTTTATCTTCCAAATCGGCCCCAGTCGATCCTTTAGTAAATAAGATTAATAAGGTGGACACCTAATTTGGTTGTTGATTCCTGGATGGACAAATGTCACTTCGAATGGTTAGTGTAGAAACCGAGATCTTGTGTTCACAGTAAGCAGAGGAAAAATACTTCCAGTATTGGGAAACATTTGGTTGCTAAAAACTGTTTCAATTGATAAATGATGGTAAATCCTATCGGCTGGCTCTGTGGTGAGTGCCGATTTTGAAACAGCGTAACTTTCTAGATAAATCAGCTGATACGTCTGTCAAAAGTCAGATAGTGTTATTATTTCTGCACAACCCCCGTGTGCTGATAAATTTGAAAAAATATCTGGGTATTGATAAGTCCAGTTAAATTTACATGTTAAATCTTTCTGGTATATCTATGGCCAATCCTGTTCACAAATGAACTTGGGGATACATAAGCCAAGAAAAGACAACATTAACCCTTTAGTAAATGAAGAAAAGAACCAAAATAGACCGCTTGCCGCTTGTGGTGAAGTGGGATGTTATAAATATTTATAAGGGACTTAGTGTACTGACTGAGATCAGCTGTGAAGGTATATATATATCTAATAAGAGTAGTATATTATATATATAACCTTACTTGCTACCACATATCTATATATCTCAGTCAGAATTATTCTGGAATAGTGTGATGCTACGTTATGTGTCTAGGGTATGAGTATGGTGAAGTGTAAGTCACAACAACAGACAGATAAACAATTTAATTTAATCCACTACTCTTGACAACACTGTGACACTCACATACATATAACACTCTACAAAGATATCTTAAAAGAGTCACTGATAAACTTTCAAATAACAATATGTATTCATTACTGGCATGAATGAATATGTGTCCTGATTCAACTACAAGGGAACCAGGAATCACAATCAATTTAAATTACAAGTTATGTACAGAATGTATTTAATATGAATATTGTAGTGACATATATTAGTACAAATGTTCTATGTGTGTCAGTTGTGTAGTAGTAAAATGAGGTAATACTGGTTTTGTTTTGTTCAATCTCTGTTGGTATTGGTCATCATGACTTCAATAGTTTGTCTTTAGGGACTATTATTGGAGATGTTCACAGTTCCTGATTTTAAGACAAGTAAATTCCCCTCTGAATGGTATTTTTATAAAGTTATTTCAAGATGAGGGGACATAATGTTGAGCTCAGCTGGCCAACTCTGCTTATCTTGAGTGATGGCGGCAGGAGAGGACTCCTCTGCTCGAATTCTCTTCTGGGCTCTGGAGACACCTCACTGATAGCTAAAAGGACCAAGGAGTATGCTGTCCGACACTGGATTCAGCAAATCTCTGACCAGATGCTGCTCAGTACCATCAAGACCACTGTCCCTGAAATCAAGAAGGATGTACCTTCTACTTCATAACTAATTTATATTTTCTTTTTACACTGATCACAATACATCACAAACATTGTGTTCAGAGCGTTAGGCCAACAGTCAGCTTCATCTGAAATACTTTATTCCAGTATTACCCTTCCTAATGGTTACTACGCCTCTGCACTTCCAGCATTATTTCTTTCTAGTCAATCATCCAGGTGTCAGTGTACTGTTTGGCCATTCCATGCCGTTTTACTTCTCTCCGACACCCTCTGTTCAGGCTGGAGCATTTTAGGCTTTACCTCACGTTTGCCACTGAACTACACATATATATATACAGGCATAAATCAACAATTCACATTCAATTTTCATTAAAAGATATTAAATGGTTCAAGCTTACCACAATTCATACGAATAACACAGATACGTTGATTAGCAATGAATTCTGGCACAAACTGGCACAAATTCCTATCTGCTTATGTTCCAGGCTTTTATTTTACACAAATATGAGCTGGCTTCAACGCACTGATGCTTTATCAAGCTTCTTTAAACAAGTGGTCTCGAACTAACGCTCCCAAGTGTGTATATCAGCGAGACTGGCCAATGAGCCACGTTTCGACAAGTGTTTGAAAAAATGTTATCTTTTCCCGTCTCCCCTAACAACCAAGATAGTATTTATAGCCCGACCAATCGTGGTTAGGCTTTCATTTGTTGCGCTCCAATCAATTTGGAGTTTACATGGTAGGCTATTTCTGTAACGTAAATTTTTTTTCAAACACGTTAAAAAAAAAATCTTATGAGCAGAAATGATTTTATGCTGTCAGGCACCCCCAATATTTTATTTTGGGTATAATTTATTAATTCCTGGACTATTTGCGTAACGTTTTACATATTATTTGTCAGCAAGCCCTAAGGAACCCAAAAATACTAATTTAAAGGAGCTACGTGGTTGCGTTCAAAATATGCAATTTCTTCTACCTCCTGTTTCGAAGATGTGCTGTCTGGGTACTGTTATGTGTTCAAACGTAAACCCATCTATTGTTATCTTTTCTAATAAGAGTCTGTTATGATTTATAAACCTAACTCTGGGAAAGGGTAGTGTATTTTATCACTGTCCGTCTGAAAAAGTTAGTGCTTGTAGACTTACACGCGTGATGCCAGCATTTGTATATCGCGCGTCGCGTGTTGCATGCGTTCCTGATTTTCAGCCCTCCCCTCTCGCTCCTTTTGTCCATCTGTTCGTTCGTTTTGGTAACGTAATATAATTAATGTTAGGATTAATTTAGGTCATTACGCAGGGCCTCTCAATGTTTTTTCCAAGAAATACAGCACACGTTTCATTGAAGAAGGCGGGTAATAATACAGTAAGCTTTACTATCAACGTGAAAGCGTTACAATTTGTAGACGAAGCAGAAAACAAGGGGGATTTCGAGTACATTCTTTGTGACAGCACTGTTATTTTACCATTGCTCTTCTCTTTATTAATTTTATTTGTTAGGCTTCATATTTACCTAATAATTTATATATGTGGATTAGAATATTTCATGACACCGCTCTTGTGATCAGGTCTGCTTAGGAATAAAGAAACATTTATGGATAAAATGCTACTATTCTATATCGCTACGTATATGTACACAGACGGGGACCTGACGATCTCTTATCCACTCCGTCAGTCCTGCTTAAATTTAAAAGGCACACGGTGTCTTTAGCCTATTCCTATTCGGTCAGCTTTCGCTAGCGCGTCGTCTCTAGGTCGGGTGAAGGTATGCGCCCTCCCCGCCCCTGGCTCGCGTTAACGATCAGCGTACAATGTCTATTATTATTTAGTTATCCATACGCGCACTTAATAAATATCGCCTGTCGTTAATAGCTATTAGATTGTCGGCGTCTGTTTGTTTAGTCGTATGATATTAAATAATAGTTACTTATAATAAATACACAAACTGGAATAAACGTGAATTCTTTTCTGTCACTTATCAGTCGCGCCTAGTGAATATTCAGTAAACTAAAACCATCTCTTCTTATGTGAGAAAGCAGGTGATGGAAATTACATTCTAAATGCACATCTGGTTAAAAAATAGCTACGCGTTATTTTATTTCACTAGTTCTAACAGCTAGAAAATCCAAGCGAATTATAATGGTAAAACTTAATACATTAAATCACGTAAATGCTAATTTCTATTACCACAAATCAGAAATGAAACGATCCCCACGAAATGCTATTAACACATCTTCCACAATGGTTCTAGATACGTGCTTAGAATATCCGAAATTCTGAGCGACAACTGATAGCGGGTTTAAGAAACCACAGTTTATATATATTATTGTTTCTCTGATCTATAGATGACGTTAATTTTCACATTACCATGTGAATCGGGAGAATCGTGATCAGAGTTCCCCAGATAAAAGGTTTTACGGTCGCTCTGTCTTAGCGTTGCTAATCGACATCAGAAGAATTCTCACGTCTAACGGGGTTCTCAAAGATTTTGTCCCGCGACTCGACATCAAAGCCACTCGGGAAAATCCCGGCTCTCATGAGTACGAACTTCAAAGGGTCTTCGGTTTCTTCACGTGCGGTCTGTCAGGCATCGCATGATTGACAGATAAGATCGCGTGAGAAACTAGGTAAACAAACCTAATTCGCTACCTGTTATGACTGGCAGATCGCGAAGTTTATAAACTTTGCGTTAGCCCGTGTTAACAGAAAAAGAGGCGTGGATTAAAATGTGAGTAAGACAGGTAGAAAAATGCATAGTTTTGCTAGCAAATAATAGAAAGCTAACGAAAGACTGTCAGATACTGTAGGCTATATTTCCATTATACGTCACACACATTAACAAATATCTACAACATTAACAAATATATACATTAACCAACATATACAACATTAACAAATATATACAACATTAACCAACATATACAACATTAACCAATATATACAACTTTAACAAATATATACAACATTAACCAACATAGACAACAATAACCAATATATACAACTTTAACAAATATATACAACATTAACCAATATATATAACATTAACACATATGTACTTTAACACATATATACAACATTAACTAATACATACAGCATTAACAAATATATACAACATTAACAAATATATACAACATTAACAAATATATACATTAACCAATATATACAGCATTAACAAATATATACAACATTAACCAACATTTGCAACATTAACCAATATAGACAACTTGAACAAATATATACAACATTAACCAATATATACATTATTAACACATATATACAACTTTAACAAATATATATATATATATATAACATTAACCAATACATACAACATTAACAAATATATACAACATTAACAAATATGTACAACATTAATTAACGTACATAACATCAACCAACGTATAGAACATTAACCAGTATATACAACACTAACCAATGTATAAAACATTAATAAATATATACAACATTAACAAATATATACAACATTAATTAACGTAACAACATTAACCAACGTATAGGTGGCATGTGACATCTTCCATTGAGCTTTGGACCTGTTGCAGATCCTTCTGCCGCTTTGAGGATTACCTGCATAGCTAACATGAATAGTATCGGAGAGATGGTACATCCCATCGCAATTCCAACTTGTAGGTCAATCCACTTCGTTGTGTACTCTCTGGTTGAGAACGTGACAGAGAACCCTGAGAAATACAGCTTCAGCATTGCTGCGATTTCTTGTGGGACATGGTACATTTCCAGGGCCTGCCACAACATCTAGTGTGGAACGGATCCATACGCATTGGCTCGGTCCAACCAGATTACGTGAAGATTTGTTCTGTAAGACTTAGCCTTTTGAACATTAACCAATATATACAACATTAACCAATAAATATACAACATTAACCAATATACACAACATTAACAATGAGGGACTTCACTATAATACATTTCAGCTTTGTGAGGTGGAGTGACAGTTCCCTTCCCTACTTCAAGAGTAACGTCCCTCAACATCTCACTACCTTACGGCAGTATCTGCTGAGCGACTGCCTTTACCGATTCCGGTAACTGTACCGCGCTTACCGTATAGGACAGAGGGTAGGTTTGGTATTGTAGAAATATTTAAACAAATAAAGAGGGGAAACCCGAGGCGTGTAAACGGTAAATAAATAAATACTGTATATAAACCCTGCCTACGAAGCCCTATTTTTCTGGAGCCTAGTTCATTCCACCATCCCATCTACCTCAGAACTTTACACTCCATGAAATCATCATTCTATATACTGAGGTTGCCAGTCTCGTATGACTTGGACATCCACTAACAATTTTCACATAATTTTCACATGTCAATATATACATATTATTTCACGTGTTAATAATGTAAAATATAGAATTATAAATGTACAACTTACCCCAAAATCTCTTTTGGGAATACAGACTGGCTTCTGGCTCAAAGAAATAGTTACGGCAACTTGTTTAAGATACCTCTTCCACGTGTTCTGGGATGTTACTTTACAATACGTTCCCACTATGTTTTCATAGGATTCCGGTTTTCCGTGTTAATAAAGATAGAGTTTTCCTGGGATATAAGTCCTCAAGATGCTCAAACAAGGTCCGGTCCGATAAATGGAATTCTGATCCTATTCTTTACTCTGGCTGTCTGGCTAGTCTTTTGACGAGTTGAATTTCACAGTGTTTTACCCCAGCGAAAGTGTCAGGTTATATTACAACTTTTGTCTCACGCACGTTGTTGTTTACTATTAGAACAGGCTCCAATCAGAAATGTTGTTATGTTTACATCTCGACTGCCGGCCAATAGTTTCAATTATGCTTGGTTTGATGGGGTTTATTCGAAAAATTTCCTCATAGGAAAATTCTGCGGGTTATTTAATAGGTCACTTTCCAAATACGGAATTGTTATATTCGTCGATTCGCTGTAATGATTGCAACTACAACTCCATATATTATCACAAATAGTGTCTTCGTAACAATTATGTCCTGAAGCTATTACAACATTCCGTCTTTCATGTGCATGTCTGTAATATGTCCGCAGACAGATAATTTGTGCAAATTTGTACTTGTGAAAACAGACCCTCGTTTGACCTTCTGGGCTGTGACTCTTCATGACAGTAATTACAATTTCACGCTAGCCATATCAGCGATAAGCGAGCTCGCTTGGCCATTTCCGTGCGAATCCGGCGCCCAATGTCTGGTACACGAGAATTTTACCACCGTGACTGTCGGTCAAGATTGCGTCATCCGTCTACTCTTTCAGCAGGGATGAATAGGTAAACAGACACGACGAATTATTACAGGAAGAAGTGCAAACAATGACTCGAAGTTACCAATTACCTGTTGGAAGGTAGAGAACTAAAATGCGTCAACAGCTGCGTAATGCACGTAATTCTGTACGCACAACAAAGTAGCTAAATACTGCCAGAGCGGACAAGAGATCTACCCAAATTATGTGACAAACAACAACAACAAAAACTAAAGACTTTCATAAATGGATGCTTGCGTAGAATAAACGGATGGAAGTGGTATGACAAGGTTACTAAAGTCAAACTCATGACATGAACCAGACAAGTGCCATTGGAACACGATATGAGAAGAAGACGCTGAGGATGGATAGGACACACGTAGAACACACATTGAGATAACCTGTTGACAGCATTACCAGATAGTTCCTATTCTGGAATCCCGGGGGTAAGAGAGGTAGAGGAAAACTAAATAACTCATAGAAAAGAGAACTGGAGACAGACATGAGGGGATAAAGTAACATGGAAACACCGTGAGCTGATGGCACGGGACAGGAAGACTTAGCATAAGTTTGTTGAGGGCCTAAGCTCCTTAATGAGTTGAAAGGTGGAAGAAAAGAATATACCTGATACAAAACTAATCCCGTAAATTTCATTTCTCCATGTCTAGCATGAGTGTTAATGGGAGCCGCGACCTACAAAATGTTTGGGAACCACTGTTATACTGTATTTGCAAACGATTCATTGAATGCTGACTAATTTTCTAAACATAATTGAGTTGTGTGGAAAATCTCCTGGTTGTGATGAAATAACAGCTGAAATGATACAGGCAGGAGGAGAAGGCAGCGCTCGTATATACCATGCATTATGCTGCAAGATCTGGCAAAGCGGAATTTGGCCCAAGGAATGGAAACGATCAATTTACATACCCTTGCCAAAAAAGGGCAACCTGAAACTGTGCACAAACTACAGAACTATAGCTCTTATAAGCCATGCCAGCAAAATACTTTTACAAATCATAATGAAAAGGATGCAACAAAAGCTAGAAACAGAAATAAATGAAGTACAGGCGGGTTTTCGACCAGGTAGAGGCACTAGAGATCATATATTCAACATGAGGATCATCATAGAAAAGTGTAGAGAATTCAACGTTGACCTACATACTTGTTTCATTGATTACACCAAAGCTTTCGATTGTGTACAACATCAGCAGTTATGGGCTATTATGAAAAATATGGGATTTCCAAACCACCTTATACAACTCATCGCACTGCTGTACCAAGAACAACAGGCAGCCGTAAGAATAGAGGGGGAAACATCAGAATGGTTTGAAGTACAGAAAGGAGTAAGACAAGGCTGTACCCTTTCCCCTTACCTGTTTAACATTTATGCCGAGAATATCATGAGAAACGTAAGAGATGACCAAGAACACACAGAGTTTGACTCATTTAACATCGGCGGGTACCAGATCCCGGAAATCAGATATGCTGACGACACAGTCCTCCTATCGACCAACCCAAAAGGACTTGAACAATTACTTCTGTCCACCAAAAAAACACAGCGAGGCCCAGAATCTATACCTAAACACCAAGAAGACCAAAGTATTGACAACAGACAAAGTAAAGACCAAACCAGAAATTGAAATTGATAACGAAGAACTGGAAAGTGTCAATGAATTCGAATACTTAGGATCAATCATTAACAGCTCTGGCGACTGTGCAGTAGAAATTAAAAGAAGACTTGCAATTGCTTCACATAAGCTAATACAGATGAAAAACCTATGGCAAGGCACAAGCAAAGAAACAAAGTTACAACTGATCAGAGCATGTATATTCCCAGTAGCAACATACGGCTGCGAGACTTGGACACTCAAAAAAACAGTTGCAAAAAAGATTACATCATTCGAAATGAAATGCTACAGAAGGATGTTGAGAATACCCTGGACAGAAAAAAAGACCAACAGAGAAGTACTGCACTCACTAAACGTACAGGAACATTGGCTCCTAAATACCATCGCAATAAGGAAGCTGAAATTTTTCGGTCATATAAAAAGACATAATAGTCTGGAAAAAACAGTGATGGAAGGCATGGTCCCTGGAAAAAGGGGAAGGGGTCGACCTAGACGACGATGGACCCAGGACATCACAGAGAGTCTGAACTTGTCTTTGGCTGATGCAGGTCGACTTGCCCAGAATCGTGATGCGTTCAGAGCAGCTGTAATGGAGACAACGTTCTGGAAAGAATACGTCACATGATGATGACAGAGACCTACCTATACAGTCATGGGGAAGTCCAGAATAAAAGCTATTTCGGGTCTCCATAGATCACGTGTTCAATTTTCGTTTAAACGGTATGTGCAGTCTGTGTTTGCAAGGAGTATTCATCTATAGTCCGTTCGGAAATTCGTGCCCACAGAAAGTGTCAATTTTCTCCAAAACTGTTTGTTGTATGGACATGATTTTTTGCATGCAGTCTTAGATTTTCCATGCAGTTATTAATATATTTTTTGCCCTTACAAAACTCATGTCATGTTCGAATTTTCTTCTTTACGTTATATAAAAAACTCTTACTGTTGTCTGGGTTAATTTTTAGTAGTTTTACAGAAAAGTTACAAGATCCGTTCAAAAATATTTTTGTTTGTTTGAATTAGTTACTCGCGACTGTGTACAATAGGTGCGCACTCGTGCGGACATGTAGTCACTACACTAATTCAAATCAAAAAAAAATATTTTTGAACGGATCTTGTAACTTTCCGGTAAAACTACTAAAAATTAACCCAGACAACAGTAAGAGTTTTTTTATATAAAGTAAAGAAGAAAATTCGAACATGACATGAGTTTTGTAAGGGCAAAAAATATATTAATAACTGCATGGAAAATCTAAGACTGCATGCAAAAATTCATGTCCATACAACAAACAGTTTTGGAGAAAATTGACGCTTTCTGTGGGCACGAATTTCCGAACGGACTATAGAACAAGTGTTCTTAACTTTTCTTCTGCCATGGATCCCTTTGGTTGTCCGGTGAAGGCTACGACCCCTTATATTGACCAGTGAAGGATGTGGACCCCTTCTTAGAAAACAAAATGTACGTAGATGCATCATTAAGGTGTTTGCATATAAATCATTTCATTACAAAGAAAAATAGTTAATCTTCCATATAATCAAACTAAAATACAAAACAGTCTGTAGAAAAGAATCTATTTCTTTAAATACAAAAATCTATTATAATTTTCTGAGTAAATATATAGGTGAAAATAAAATTCAAATTATGTACACGTACCCCCCCCCCCCTTTCCGATTGGCAGAGTGGTTAGAGCGTTGGTATCTCGCGGCAAAGATGCCAGGTTCTAATCACGGTACCGACACGCTCCAGTCTACCCAGCTGTAAATGGGTATGTACCTTTGAGTTAAGGAAGGAAAAAGCAGGGAGGACGGGAACTGGTCACCCCACCTCTCGATGCTAGACCTAGTATGGTGAAGTCTCTAACACTTCACTCCCCTACAGCAGTATCTACTTTGGGACTACCTTTTTACATGTACCCCCTACAATTCATTTATGGACACCTAAGGGGGTCTGTGGACTACAAATTAAGAAACTCTGAGTTAGAAGGATTTACGGATGCATGCGCAGGTATTAATTTTAGTAAACAATATGTTAGACTGTGTCCGCTTAATAACACATAAGGAAAGGAAACCCGAGGCCTAGATGGCAGGGAGGATAGTGTGATTCGCTTGCATAGCTAGGCGGGGTTGTCGCACGGAAGGTCCTGGGTTCGAGTCCTGCTGTTGTCTAGTGCTCTACTTCTTTATTTCTTACGAGTGCCTGAAAACATACCTTTATGTTTGTCTAATATTTATTTACTGTGTCCGCTTAACCAGTGCGGTTTGCTGATTGCTAGTGTCCATTTTTTTAAATAGGGGAGAGGAGGGGGTAGTATACTCCTGATGTTAATTTGTGCAGCGTTTCCAGTATTAGAAAGAGTTTAGGTGTATTAATAAACATTTTATTTCCAATATATAAAATAAATAACAAGATAGTATTCAGTGGGGTACTGGAAGATGAGGCAGGTCTGTATTTCAGAGATGGCATTTGCCAATGATGTTGCCCTGATTGCTAAATCAGAGGCACATCTTCATTCCAGCCTGGAAGTCTGGAAGGAAGAGCTGGAGAAGAGAAGGATGGTCATCAGCAGCTCCAAAACAAAACCCATAGTGATATTACGAGAGGAAAGAAGGCATCATATTAAGCTGGGAGAACAGGTCCTGGAGCAGGTCAACCACTTTAAATACCTTGGAGCTGTCAAAGACTGGAAGGGAGGCATCAAAGAAGAGTTAGCTACCCGAAGAGCAGCAGCTGAAAACCGTTTTCAGGTCATAGATCGAGGATCTCTCAGTAATAGAGAAGTTGGCAAGAAGAAAAAGATGGCTGTATACCGCTCCACCTATATTTCATTCTTGACCTATAGATGCGAGTCAGGGCAATGACTACAATCTACAAAACCCAGCTCCAAACATAATTATCACCCCTCTTCCCCCCCCCCCCCCCGAATGTTTACTTGCTCGAATGTTTATTTCCCTGGTTGTTTATATTTTAAAAGTGTTTATAATCCTTGCGCCCTGATTTTTTTGCACGTCCCGTTTCAGATTCAGTTATACTCTACAGCGGCGCAATGTACCGTGTGCACTCGCCCCTAATTTATGTAGCACCTTACACACAGATACAATGTCACAAGCTCATTTTCCACTTATAAAAGGCAATTTTGTAGATCTAAGGCCCCCTCAGCTACCAATAGCTTGCAATCAATACACGGTAATTAAGTCATAATTACTTTTCTCTTTATCCGCTCCAAATGTGAGTGTCGTATACGTCGGCATTTACACAAATCGAAAAAAAATGTAGAGACATTATTTCTTGCAGGACAAAGGAACCGCAGATTGCGTAGTTATATTAACTGCTTTAAGGATATCATTTCTTAACATTGGCCATTAATTTATGCGTCTGACGACAGCGGACCTCAACCAACCAGCTGTCTAAGCCATACCATTGCTACCGGCGACAACGAAGAAAAAATAGTTGAAGATAACTTAACCATTCTTATTTTTCTTTCTTTCTCTTTCTTTTTTTCTGTACCACTTAAGGAACATGGTAGAGGGGTAGAGTTGTCAGAGCGCAGGGGCGGACTGAGTGATCCATGCCCACCGAGCAATAAGTATTATTGGTCCCCTAACAACTCATCAGTAATACGTTCCCCCCACTGTTGTAGGCGCTCTCAGGCACTGCCGGAGTGCCCGACCCCTCAGTCCAGCTTTGTTAAACAGCTTACTTCTCGATGTAAAGTTACCGGGTTAGAACCAAAGAGTATCACGCTCCAGACTACTCAGCTGTATATGGGCACTTAACTTTGCTCATGAATTAGGGAAGGCAACGGCAGCGATGTGGGGAACTGGTCACCACATCTAATAAAGGTGAGACATACTATATTGAAGTCTCTAACACTTCACTCCACTACTGCAGTATATGCTGAGTTACTACCATTACCTTGTTTTTATGGTGCTTGTGGCTATAATTCCAAGTGAACTCCTTGGAGGAAGTATGAACCATATCACTTCTTGTTCTCTTGCTCTGATAGTGTCTATAGCAATTTTTTTTACATGTTGAAGTTGCCAGCCTCATCCGCTACCATATTTTAGTCTGCTTGTACGACATGCATGAGAAAGTGTGGCGCTACGTTTCCTTTATATTCCGATTGACAGAGTGGTTATAGCGGTGGTCTCTAGCGGCAAAGGTACTGGGTTCGAATTACAGTACCGACACGCTACAGTCTACCCTGATGTAAATGGGTTCCATGACCAGAGTCAGGGAACGAACAAACGAACGAACTTTATTTTCAAAGGGTTAAGAATTGGGCACGCGGGCCCGTTTGACATTCTGCCCTTCCTCTCTCTCTCATCATGTATACTGTATCCTTTCATCTTCACATTTACTTTAAGCATTATTTTGGCATTAATCATTATAAAAGTAATATATAATCATACATTTGCAATAATCATCATAATTAAAGTATGTTTTTAAAATAATATTATTAAAAAAAAAAATTAAATGAAAAACAAACAAACAAACAAACAAACAAACAAAAACAAACAAACAATAAGACTGACAAAAATCGAATTCTTCATAAAGTAAATTAGACACGTGATTTGAGACATAATCAGATTAGGATGGTGTGTTATAAGAGCTCTTAAAGGCAGAGCGGAAGTGACCTGGCTACCCCACCTCTCGATGCTGGACCTAGTATGGTGAAGTCTCTAACACTTCCACTGCCCTACGGCAGTATCTGCTATGGGGCTACCTCTTTTTTATCCTCGGAAACGACAAAGGTCACACCCCTCCCCCCCCCCCCCCCCCGTAAGTTCCCCCGGGGGGGGGGGGGGGGGGGGGGGGGGGCGGGGGGGGGGGGGAGAGAGAAAGAAAGAAAAGGATTACGATTCCCTCAAGCATGTCGTACAAGGCAATTATTAATCAAAGGTTGTGCATGGGGCATGCTGCAGAAGCCACCGCTACAAGATCATGGTGCAGGCGCCATGCTCCATAAGGAACACAAGAGAATATGAGATGATGATGCCACTGGTCACGTGGTATAATATGGCATTTCACCAGGTCACAATTAATGCTTTTTGACGGTTCACAGCTTAAGCCGTAAAGGTAGGCCCATATCAGATACTGACGTAGAGGAGTGAAGTATCACAGGCTTCACTATACCAGGTCCAGTATCGAAAGGTGGGGGTGACTAGTTCCCTTCCTCGCTGCCTTTTCCTTCCCTAACTCAAAAGTCAGGTACCCATTGACAGCTGGGTAAACTGGAGCGTGACGATACCGTGAATCGAACTCGGCACCTTTGCCGCTAGATACCAGCGCTCTAACCACTTTGTCAATCGGACGCTCAAGATTGCAAGGAAGAAAAAAAAAGACTAAAGTATCTATCGCTTGTGAGATCTCCAAGGCCGTGCAACATTTTATCTTCTAATATAAGATGATCTTTTAAAAGTGCAGGGTAATAAATACAGTATTTGGTAATAAAAATGATATTTTAAAAGAATAAACTATCTGGTAATAACGAGATTTTTTTAAAGTGCAGCGTAATAAATGAGTTATTTGACAACTAGTGTAAAAGCCCATCATAAGATGGGAATAAAATTCAAAAGCACCAATACCTAACGGCAATTTTACTTATTAAAAAGTATTTTTTTAAACCACTGTGCATCACCACAGTACACGAACTACGTATCAGCAGCGAGGATCCCAATGTGTGTATACGGGATCATACATTCTATAAATATTTTTGTGCATTTGCGCATTCTTCTTTGGCAAGTGTTACTTTTTTTGGGAGAGTACATATAAGGGAAACAATACAATTAATGTCTAACTTTCAACCAAAGTTGCATCCCTTAGCGTTATGCACTAACAGAAAAAGCTGGGATTTTATATATAGGATAGGAATATATTTTGAAAGCGCAGGGTGATTAATACATTTGGCAATGTATGTTTTACACTGCCGACTTGCAAATCTTGACGATTTTGGTCTCTGTGGAGGGACGATCCCCGATCTTTCGCATAGCAGGCGTTAGGGTTATATATTTTTTTTAGTGTTGTTCGTCCATCACGGGTGATGAAGACCACTCTGTTCATCCAATTATTGGGAATATGTTAGGTTAGTCTATGGGTACGAAGGTGACTGATGAGCCCGATGCGGGCCTGGAAAGATCTTGGTCAGTGTGGACAGGGAATGTGGATGAGTGGATGAAACAGTGACTTGCGCAATGATTTGGTTTAAAGTGAGGAAGATTTGTGCAATTCTTCGACCTCACTCTCTCTCCTGGGTCCATTTGAATCCAGTGGCAAGAAAAGTCAAGACGACTGGAGATGAAGTCAGGTGCAGTGGATGACCAGGGCTTTCTACGTGCCTCGCCGTGCTCCTTACGCTCCACAGCGCGTTGCTGGTAATCGCCGTCATGCCCGTTGAACCAACAGATGGTTTCTTCCGTGCAGTCTATCGAATCCAGTCTTCGCATGCATGGGTAGGCAGACCCTAACTCACCGAAAGTTTATAACCAGTCAGCTACCCTCACCTAGTTTAGCCGGCCTGTCAAAGCCGTTTCCCGGGGGGTGGCCCCTGTCGCATGCTGACAGCTACGAGGAGCCACAGGTGAGAGCTGGATGCCAGGTTTGGACCAAAAGTGGCCGAGCTGCCCTGAAAAGGGCATGACAGCTCCTTCACCAGAGGTATTACCAATACCTGACATCTTTTTTTAAAATTTTTTTATGTAAAACTTTTGCCTCGTTTTGGCGAGGCGCGTCCCGTTCAACCTAGTCGGTTATATTAGGGCGCATGTCCAAATATAAAAGACCCTTAGGTATAGACTATTATATTTTTATACCTGACATCCCAAACCCCCCCCCCCCCCCCCCAAGGTTATATACTGTTATGCTGAAGAGCACTTTTTGTACATTAAAACACGTAATTATATTTTTAGGTATAGTCATATACTAAATGAATGGGGTGCATCGTATGGTAAACGAAGAAAAGCAATAAAGATGCCATAGACTAGCTTGGAATAAATAGAGAAACAAAGAATGAGATCAAAGTTAGACAAATAAAATATTTTGGTCATATAAAAAGACATTACACCTTGCTGAAAACCATAAAGGAAGACAGCTATTTAAGTGGGAAGATAACATCAAGAGATGGACAGGAAAGAGTCTATCAGAGTGAGCCATGGAAGATAACATCAAGAGATGGACAGAGTGTACCATCAAGACAAGAGATGGACAGGAAAGAATCTACCAGAGTGCACCATCAAGACAAAAGATGGACAGGAAATAGTCTACCAGAGTGTACCATCAAGACAAAAGATGGACAGGAAAGAGTCTACCAGAGTGCGCCATCAAGACAAGAGATGGACAGGAACGAGTCTACCAGAGTGCACCATCAAGACAAGAGATGGACAGGAAAGAGTCTACCAGAGTGCACCATCAAGACAAAAGATGGACAGGAAAGAGTCTACCAGAGTGTACCATCAAGACAAGAGATGGACAGGAAAGAGTCTACCAGAGTGCACCATCAAGACAAAAGATGGACAGGAAAGAGTCTACCAGAGTGCACCATCAAGACAAGAGATGGACAGGAAAGAGTCTACCAGAGTGCACCATCCAGACAAGAGATGGACAGGAAAGAGTCTACCAGAGTGCGCCATCAAGACAAGAGATGGACAGGGAAGAGTCTATCCAGGGTGCACCATCAAGACAAGAGATGGACAGGAAAGAGTACTGAAATGTAAGGTGTTGTATTAGTATATATAAACACACACACAGATATTTAATAAGTCTAAAAATATTAATAAAATTTATAACACACTGAACTAACTCAAGCTGTTTAAAATTTTGATATTAAATTTTCTTTAAGTTTATTTGTTCTGAACCAAGGTTTTATTTTGGTCAGAACATATGGAAGATTTTGAAATTATGAATGAAATGCATGAATATATGGCATAATAAATGAAAGGTGTGTACATATGAATTTTACAAGACTAGTTAATATTACTACTGTTTATATTTGTAATTTATCTGGGAGAACGATTAATGGATGTGCTGTTGGGGTGGCTTCATCACTCCCAGTCTATGACTACCAAACATTGTCCATTTTCTGATGGGAGGAATACAAGTTTATTTCCCAACATGGTATGTTCTAGTTGATGGGAATATAGTTGGGTGTTAGTTATTAAATAAGTTGGTGAATGTCCAGCAGGCCAGACGCTCACGTATCTTTGACTGAGTAGTTCTGGTGCTGGAATCTGGTGGCCCCACCTCTCCGTGCTTGGGGGCTATCTAAGGCTGCTCTCCCAAAATACTCGACTGCACGGGTCCACACTTGTATTTTTCAACATAGCATTTGACACCACTTTGGTGCCAAATAAAAAACTCACAGTTCTGAAATAAAAGTATTGGGTCATGTGTCAGAACTCTACCTCCTGAGCCACTTCTACACTCAACACTACACAACAACACCACATAGACGGGGTCAGATCTCTCTGACCATACAGCACATCTTACCAAGTTGGTTTCACATAGTATAAGTTCCCCAAGACTACATATTCTGAAATATGTTCATTAGCTTCCTACCATTGAATAGGATAGGTGATATGTTCCACTGATCTCAACACTTGATCCGCCCTTCATAATCCTTGCTGGCGTTTATGTATTTTGTTTGTCTCTAGACCCTGAACTGGGGCTGGGGATCTAGAGCGAATCCTTACTTGTTGTAAGGGATAGATTATGATATGGCAGTATCAAATCACTCGAAACATTAAACAATATTAAAATATACAAAGAAATACTTTCAGTCTTACCAGAATTATGAATAGAGAACACAGTTATATGCTAGCAAAACTCAGCTGAGCTGCTGGCTCTAGTATGGCGTCCCTCTAAATATTGCAATTAGCTTCTGGGAATCACACCACTGAAGAATTACTGTGTCTACTACTGGACAACTTATGATGAATGGCAAAATTGCGCGTCTGAGCGCCGATAATATGTTTATCTGTGGCCAATCACCGCCTTTCCCCCTTTTCAAATTTCAAACCTCCTACCAAAAGTCAATTCAGTCATACCTCAGTCAAGTATGTATTATTGTCTGTTGGTCCGTCTGTCTCTACTTGCGTTTTTTACAAAAACACACTTGTTTATACATGCATTTCCTACACGAATCTGCCTCTAGAGTTATTTTTAGCTACAACTTTCCACTAATTCCCCCTCCCTTTCATTCATCTAGATTTTAGCACTTGAGTCTCAAGGCCGCAATTTTTTGAAAATTAGTGACAGGTTTTTGTTTCAATGCAGTCGCTCGCTGATATGAACAACACAGTCTTTTGTCAATATCTTCATTATTATCTATCCGTCTGTATAAATGAAAGCATATTATTTCTCTGCTCAAGATGGGCCATCCGGCCAGCTAGGTTTTATATTCCTAACATTATTATTAAGAAAAGTTACTTTTCAAGGTTAGTTGTTTTTTTTTTTTTTAAATATGTTCGAGCATCTTCTGTAATGCGTTTGCCGCTGAATTCAAATAAATTACTAAGTATCGCAAAAGCTTCCAAGAAATGACTGTTGCGTATAATAGCTAAGGTCCCTTTTGTCAATTTCTTTACCTTGTGTCAACTTGGGGACGTGAATTTTTTTCCTTTCCCCACCAATTGCGTCTTTTTAGCCTTGCTAGTTTCAAGCACGTGTTCAGTCATATTTTCTTTTTGATCTCCGTTCTCATCCCGTCCCAAGGGTAAACGTTTTGCCTTCACGTCTAGCAAGTTAGTTTCCATGGCGGGTGGTGACCCGCGGCATGGGTGATCATGTCTTCTAGTAGCTTACGCATTATTTTTATCCCTACATTTTATCTTTGGAGATATTTTAACGTTGTATCACGGTTAATTTTATCACACATCTCCCCACTTGAAAACATGCCTACGGCAAGTTCCAAAACCAGTGATACACATAGATAAAATTACTCCTCACGCCTGCCACTACTCTAATTTTGATCACAGGGGTGCCGACTGAGGAAATCTGCACCGACATTCAATTTGCCTGGGATATATTGGATACTAAACTGATAAGGTTGAAGCAATAAAGACCACCTCAGCAATCTTGCGTTTTCATGCTTAGCCTGAGATAAGAATACGAGGGGCTGATGATCCTTCTGGACCACAAAAGTCCTACCATACAGATAGATTTGAAACTTCTTTATTGCCCAGATTAACGCTAAACATTCTTTTTCGCTTGTGGAATATCCTTGTTCCGCCTTATTCAATTTGCGGCTTGCATAAGCGACTGGGTTCAGTTCCCCATCAGGTGAAGATGATCTTTGCAACAAAGCCGCCCCGAGTCCTACATTACTTGCATCTGTTCTTACGACAAAGTCCTGTGTCAAATCAGGCAGTTTGAGAATAGGCTTGCTAGTGAGTTTTTCCTTTAAGTCTTGGAACGCTAATTCACTTTGCGCAGTCCAAATAATTTTATCTGGAAGTCCCTTGCGAGTCAGATCAGTCAGAGGAGCACAAATAGAGTTAAAATCCTTGATGTATTTTTGATAAAATCCGCATAACGACACGAATGATCGCACGTCCTTTTTTGTTTGTGGTCTAGGTGCTCTCTGCAGTTTTTCCAAGTTCTTAGGATCAGGGGTCATGTTACCCTGATATACAGTGTGTCCCAAGAATTCCAACTCTTTGCATCCAATACAACATTTTTTGGCCTAGCAGTTAAGTTCGCCTCCCTAAGCCTATTAAATAACATTTTTAGAGCGTCAATGTGTTCTTCAAATGTCTCTGTGGCGACGAGAATATCATCCATGAAATTCGTGATACATGGGTTATTCAGGGGATCCAACAATTTGCGCATCATCCTTGAAAATACACTCGGAGCATTTTTCAGTCCGAATGGTAGCATGTTGAATTCATAATGTCCTTCCGATGTGCTAAATGCTAAATAAGGTCTCACTTCAGGCTTCACTGGAATCTGGTAATAGCCTTTACTAAGATCCACCTTTGAAAAGTATTTTGCCTTGTTTAATCTGGCAAATAACTGTTTTGTGTCTTGTAATGGATCCACTTGTCCTTCTGTGACAGCATTCAGTTTCCTGTAATCAATGCACAGTCTGTGTTCCCCAGACGGTTTCCTCAACAAAACGACACTGGAGCTAAAAGATGATTCACTGTGTGAAATAATCCCCTCCTTCAACAAATAATCTATTTCTTCCTTCAATGCCTTCTCCTTCGCGAACGGAATAGAATAGGCTCTCATACAGATTGGGTTTGAGTCTACCAGTTTCATGTCATACTGTAGCAAATTTGTATGTCCTGGTTTATCTGTTAATACATCTGTATGTTCCTCCAGAACCTGTTGAACTCTCTCCCTCTGATTTTTAGTCAGGTGCTTACTGACTTTTACCTGTGCTGCTGTTTCACAAGGATGTAATGGGTATTCATGTAAGGTGAGTGGTTCCTTTTGCATTTGAGTTGCGATAGCCAAGGTCAGTAAGGGGGTGCTTTCCTGGAGTGGTCTGTCCAGATACTTCTTTAACAGGTTTACATGATAAACTTTCTCCTTCCCCCTTTTGTCAATTTTATAGTTTGTTCTAGACACCTTCTCTAGAACCGTATATGGACCTTGCCATCCAATTTGTAATTTATTCTGGCTGCCGGGTAGTAGAAGCAGAACCTTCTCTCCCACAGCCAGTTCTCTGTCCTTTGCTTTCCTATTAAAATATGCTGCATGTTTCTTCCTGGCTTGTTTCAAATTATCATTTGCCAGTTTCCATCCAGCTTTCAGACGAGTGGTCAGTTCGTTCACGTATTGATAAGATGAGGTAACAGTCTCTTCCGCCTTCTCATCTGTCCAGGTCCTTAATAGCGCTTCTAATGGACCTTTTATTGGCCTCCCAAATAGCAGAGTTGCGGGAGCCATCCCGGTTGAACTATGTGGTACCTCCCGATACGCAAACAATGCGGCGGGCAGGAATTGATCCCACAGATCCGGTTTTTCGTGTGCCAGCTTTCTCAGGATAGAAATGAGAGTCCCATTGAACCTCTCTACCTGGCCGTTCCCTTGCGGATGGTACGAACTACAATGAAAGTGTCTGGCTTGAAATAGCTTAAAAACTTCTTCCGTTAGTTTCCCCTTGAACTGAGAGCCATTATCAGTCAAGATTTGATGCGGGAATCCTAATCGGGTGAATATTGTAAGTAGTGCCTCTGCTACATGTTTTGAATCAATTGATGGCAGGGCTACCGCCTCTCCCCACATAGAACAAGTGTCCACCAGAGTAAGGATGTAACTGTTCCTCCTCTTGGTCCGAGTGAGAGGTCCCACAATATCCACTGCAACCCTCTCAAAAGGTGTTCCCACTATGGGCATTTCTCCTAGAGTTGCAGGAGCAGTCCAGTGCTTTGGAGCTACCCTTTGACATTCTGGGCAGGATTTGACATATCTTTTTATATCCTCCGTTATCCCTGGCCAGAAGTAATGACAAGCTATACGCTGTCCTGTGGCGCTGATCCATATGTGACCACTGAAGGGAATCGCATGCCCGAGTTCCATCACTTTATCCCTATATGAAGTGGGAAGAACCAGCTGGTTGTGACCATTTGTTCCAGTTCCGGCCTTCCTGTATAATAGTTTGTTCTTCATAAAATATTCCCCCTTGCTCGGAGGTGTGTGGCATTTGGGCAATTTTTTAAAACATGGCTTGAGTGTCCTATCCTCAGCCTGCGCCTTCCTCATCTCCTCTGGATGAGCATTTATNGGTTCACCTTCTTCCTCCTTCTTCTGTGACCTGGTCTGCACTGTCGCCATGATCACAGGTCTCTCGGGATTCCCCAAGAAGACGTATCTACACCCCAATATCAGAGGGTAGATTGGTTCATCTATCACTGCTGCTCTGATTTCTCCTTCCACATAGCGAGTTTTCACCGTTATCCTTGCGATGGGAAGTGTCATGAGTGGTATGTCCTTAGTTGCCCCTTGTATTTCCACTGTTTCTGTGGTATACTGACTTGGGTCCACTAGGCTAGACTTCACAACTGAATCATAATCCAAACCTGTATCATAAAGGCACCTTATGGTGACCCCATTACAAATAACATCCTCACAAACTGGGGGGGTAATAAGGTTCCTGCTGTCCATTAGGATTAACCTTTAATCTTTGAGTCCCCGACTTCATTGCAGCAATGTTTGAAGGTTTCCTTCTACAAAATTCGGTGTTATGGTTATCTTTCTTGCACCATTTACACCATCTTTTTCCTTGGTTAAACGGTTTTCTTTCATTGGATTTTTGGTCATTGAACTGTGAGTTTCTGTCTCGATAGTCATTTCTTGGCCGTTCAAAGTTTGTCCTGCCTCTATTACCCTGTTCTCTATTTTCAAATTTATTAAATGGCTGTGGAGCTTTAAAAGTTTCTATGTGCTTCTTTTTAGAGCCACTTACCTCTGCCTGGGCTGCCTGATACCTCTCAGCGACATTTAAAACCTCCCCCAACTTCTCTGCACCTTGTTCCAAGAGAAATTTTCTCATGTCTGGAGCCATGGACTCTCTCAATTGCTCTATCATGATCATCTCTTTAAGATCTTGGGTCTTCCCCAGAGCAGTCCATTTCTCCAAATAGGTTTCCAGTCTGGCAGAGAATTGGTGGTATGTCTCCCCAGACAACAGTTTGGCATTTCTAAATTTCTTACGATAAAATTCACCATTTTTTTCGTACCTCAATAACAAAGCCTGCTTTAACATGTCATAATTGTCTTGGTCTTCTCTGTTCATTTTTGCGAAGACTTCATAAGAAGTACCTCTCAGTCCCTGTGATAACTTTAAACTCCACCTCTCTCTCTCTAACCCATATGTAGTAGCTAATAACTCAAAACGTCCGAGGTACCCCTCGATGTCATCGTCTTTTTCAACAAAATGGTCTAAATGAAACCCCATAGCTGATGTTGAGGCTCCCAGACTGGGCGTAGCATCTGAGGCAAAAGAGCTGGCACCATTTTCAGGAACCTGGCCTTGTAGCTCCAGCTCCCTTAGTCGTAATTCGTGCTCCCATTGCAACCTTCTATCTTCTGCCTCCCTTTCGGCCTTTTTATCTGCTGCCTCCCTTTCGGCAGTCAATCTTTTTTCTTCTGCTTCCCTTTGCTGTCGTTTTTCTTCTGCCTCTAATGCTTTAGCCTCCTTGTCAGCCTCAATCTGCAGCCTCTTAATTTCTTTTTCAGCTTCTAACCTCTTCTCTTCAGCCAACCTTTCAGACTCTAATTTTCTTTCAGCCTCTTTTTCTAATCTTCTTTCTTCCCGTTCAATATACTTATCACATTCAGCCGTTACATATTGAATTAAACCCAGACCATCCATTCCCATATCCCTCGCCGTTAGCACAGCAGCTGATCTGAACTTAGCTAGCTCCCCATCACACAAAATAACAATTATCAAGGTAAAATTTCCAACCACTAAACAACTAAAGTAATTCTAATTAGCCAGTTAACTAATTAATTACCACTGGCTGTGAAGATTCACCAACTTTTATTTTCACTTTTAATTTTAAGGGACACTTTTAATTTTTACAATGTGTTCCCCTAATTTAATTCTCCCACCAGGAGATCCTAATATTATTGCTAGGCTAATTATCCCTGGACAAGAGACCCCAATATATGTAGTGGATTTGATGGTACTGTATGGTTGTGATATTACCTAGTGTGATGCATGAGGTCAGCTGTGAAGGCTCCTGAGATAAATGTAGCTGTGAATTTACAGAAGGCCCTTCTTGCTACCACTTACGACCTCACACATATCTTTTTTTCTAATGAATGTGGCTACGTTAAAAATCTAGGGTACTGAAATGTAAGGTGTTGTATTAGTATATATAAACACACACACAGATATTTAATAAGTCTAAAAATATTAATAAAATTTATAACACACTGAACTAACTCAAGCTGTTTAAAATTTTGATATTAAATTTTCTTTAAGTTTATTTGTTCTGAACCAAGGTTTTATTTTGATCAAAACATATGAAAGATTTTGAAATTATGAATGAAATGCATGAATATATGGCATAATAAATGAAAGGTGTGTACATATGAATTTTACAAGACTAGTTAATATTACTACTGTTTATATTTGTAATTTATCTGGGAGAACGATTAATGGATGTGCTGTTGGGGTGGCTTCATCACTCCCAGTCTATGACTACCAAACATTGTCCATTTTCTGATGGGAGGAATACAAGTTTATTTCCCAACATGGTATGTTCTAGTTGATGGGAATATAGTTGGGTGTTAGTTATTAAATAAGTTGGTGAATGTCCAGCAGGCCAGACGCTCACGTATCTTTGACTGAGTAGTTCTGGTGCATGGGAGAAGATCGGCTACCACGACAAGCATGGGAAACAAAGAGCCAGGGATCCAGACCTCCAGGACGACCCAGAGTCCGCTGGGAGGACAACATTAGACAATCTTTGAAGGACCGAGGACTAGAATGGAACCAGGCCAGGAAGAAGACAGCTGATAGAATGGTCTGGCGCTCTCTCTTCCAAACCTCTACACCTCACGGTAGAAGGGGAACGACTAAGTAAGTAAGTAAGTAAGTTCTGGTACTGAAATCTGGTGGCCCCACCTCTCCGTGCTTGGGGGCTATCTAAGGCTGCTCTCCCAAAATACTCGACTGCACGGGTCCACACTTGTATTTTTCAACATAGCATTTGACACCACTTTGGTGCCAAATAAAAAACTCACAGTTCTGAAATAAAAGTATTGGGTCATGTGTCAGAACTCTACCTCCTGAGCCACTTCTACACTCAACACTACACAACAACACCACATAGACGGGGTCAGATCTCTCTGACCATACAGCACATCTTACCAAGTTGGTTTCACATAGTATAAGTTCCCCAAGACTACATATTCTGAAATATGTTCATTAGCTTCCTGCCATTGAATAGGATAGGTGATATGTTCCACTGATCTCAACACTTGATCCGCCCTTCATAATCCTTGCTGGCGTTTATGTATTTTGTTTGTCTCTAGACCCTGAACTGGGGCTGGGGATCTAGAGCGAATCCTTACTTGTTGTAAGGGATAGATTATGATATGGCAGTATCAAATCACTCGAAACATTAAACAATATTAAAATATACAAAGAAATACTTTCAGTCTTACCAGAATTATGAATAGAGAACACAGTTATATGCTAGCAAAACTCAGCTGAGCTGCTGGCTCTAGTATGGCGTCCCTCTAAATATTGCAATTAGCTTCTGGGAATCACACCACTGAAGAATTACTGTGTCTACTACTGGACAACTTATGATGAATGGCAAAATTGCGCGTCTGAGCGCCGATAATATGTTTATCTGTGGCCAATCACCGCCTTTTTTCCTTTTCAAATTTCAAACCTTCTACCAAAAGTCAATTCAGTCATACCTCAGTCAAGTATGTATTATTGTCTGTTGGTCCGTCTGTCTCTACTTGCGTTTTTTACAAAAACACACTTGTTTATACATGCATTTCCTACACGAATCTGCCTCTAGAGTTATTTTTAGCTACAACTTTCCACTAATTCCCCCTCCCTTTCATTCATCTAGATTTTAGCACTTGAGTCACAAGGCCGCAATTTTTTGAAAATTAGTGACAGGTTTTTGTTTCAATGCAGTCTCTCGCTGATATGAACAACACAGTCTTTTGTCAATATCTTCATTATTATCTATCCGTCTGTATAAATGAAAGCATATTATTTCTCTGCTCAAGATGGGCCATCCGGCCAGCTAGGTTTTATATTCCTAACATTATTATTAAGAAAAAGTTACTTTTCAAGGTTAGTTGTTTTTTTTTTTTTTTTTGAAATATGTTCGAGCATCTTCTGTAATGCGTTTGCCGCTGAATTCAAATAAAGGACTAAGTATCGCAAAAGCGTCCAAGAAATGACTGTTGCGTATAATAGCTAAGGTCCCTTTTGTCAATTTCTTTACCTTGTGTCAACTTGGGGACGTGAATTTTTTTCCTTCCCCCACCAATTGTGTCTTTTTAGCCTTGCTAGTTTCAAGCACGTGTTCAGTCATATTTTCTTTTTGATCTCCGTTCTCATCCCGTCCCAAGGGTAAACGTTTTGCCTTTACGTCTAGCAAGTTAGTTTCCATGGCGGGTGGTGACCCGCGGCATGGGCGATCATGTCTTCTAGTAGCTTACGCATTATTTTTATCCCTACATTTTATCTTTGGAGATATTTTAACGTTGTATCACGGTTAATTTTATCACACATATCCCGAATTTGAGGGAGGTTAAAGGGCTGAAACACTTGTCTGACCAAGAGGGTGGACTTCTGATAATCAGATTACCACATATTGTAATGCTCTGTATCGTTTCCTATCATGGGGACAACGTATGCGACTTTCAATGCCACTGCTGGTGGTTTCCCAGATGCTATAATCCTGAAAAATTAGGTGGTTCGATTCCATACACATTCTGAAAGCAGTCTAACAGTAACAAACATTATTACGTGCAGTGTCAAATGACGATGGCCACCAAATATATCTATAGCTTTCAGACTGTTATATTGTCAATCGGTTGTACGTTTATCTCTCTCTCTCACCTGCCACGTTGTCAAGCTGTCTAATAACCCCTCCAGCTAACAACTTCTGTTAATTTTCCCATATATTTTACTGGTATAACAGTCGTATTTTCTGGTCACGCCAATAAATAAAAATAATTTGACTGAAAAATGAACTGCGCTGTTAAGAAATGACTCTATCATTTGTTTTCACGGAAAAGGTACACGCACTCATAGCCTGGTAAATCAATTGTTGGATATTGAGTAGCTCTGCACATAGTAAATTTTTTCCCCATTAATTAGGTGCGATTTAAGTAGGTCAAAGCTTAACAACTGAAGAAGATCATCGCTTTTCAACTGACAATACGCTTCCTATAGGTAGCGGCAGGCAACCCAGGATCTGTGGTCCTCCTTAAGAAATGATAAGCTCTTTGAAGACCTAAATTTAGAAACAAAAGGATGCCTCTTAGCAGATACGGCCGCAGGGGAGTGAAGTGTTAGAGACTTCACTATACCAGTTCTAGCTTCATGAGGTGGGGTGATTAGTTCCTTCCTCGCTGCCTTTGTCTTCCCTAACGCAAAGTCACGTCTGCCTTGATAACATCATGTCTTTTTTGTCAGGTTTCAAAGAAGTTGGAATTTGGAATGAGTGTAGTATTTATGTAACTATTGTCTCTACAAGACGATCTGCTTCTTGCAATCACATAAACAGAACGGGTGAAAATTCAGTCTACATTATATTTTATCCAATGTTAACTTCACTTCAACAACAAGATCGCGTTCCCATATGATACAGTTCGTCATCAATGTGAATTTTTGTAAACGTGTTCGTGATTGTTCGCAGGGAATATGAAACAAGTACCTTTAATACAGGGCATTCCACAAAATGATGCATTTTACCAGCTCATCAGAAGAGAACAAGTTGTAATCTTCAGATTCCGCACGGGGCATAACAGATTATGATATCATATATTCAACAAGCTACAGATAGGAACTACAGATAAGTGTAAATGTGGCACCGATAAAATGACTGCTTAACATCTGCCTCAAAGATGCCCCAACATATGAGGAACATAGAAAGCTCAATGGCCGTCACCAGTATCCTTCCTGGAAAAACTCTATGGAGATACAAATTGCCTCCAGCTGACCGCTGCTTTTTTTTAGAAAATATTCAAGTAGACGTCTGAGAGTGTACGAAGAAGAAGAAGAAGAAGAAGAAGAAGAAGAAGAAGAAGAAGAAGAAGAAGAAGAAGAAGAAGAAGAAGAAGAAGAAGAAGAAGAAAGGGATGCTTGTCTATTAAATGCCAGCTAGAGAGGGCTAGTCCAAAAATTTTTTAGCTTTAAAATTCGTATTCTTTATCTCCCTCCGTCTCCTAAAGATCTACCAAGTCAATCCCTGTGATCTATCGACGGATTCGTATCTACCTTATGCCGACCCCTGTCATAGATGGTGCATTGATGGTCTCCAGGACACCGTCAAGAGCTGATGTGCTATGGGCCGACTAAAAACGTGGTCGAGAACCGTGGAGGCCGAGATGAAAAGCATGAACCAGAGCTGGGCCTCTGTAAGAAGATTGGAGACCGGCCTAGCAAAGTGGAGTTTGTTGCTACCCTACAAGACGCCATGATGGTCACTGGTTGCTTTGTCAGTCAGAGGCTAAGGATTGAAGAACAAGAAGAACATTCAAAATACTGAGCCTTTCTTCATTACTTCGTACTGTATGGGAGGGAGTTGTTGTGGTACAATTGTCTATTGAACATTGTTTGTTTCCACATATGACTGTCTTGAGCCACTGTTTGTGTCTCTGTGACCTAGCCCACCACAGTAACAGGCTGAGAAGCTTTAACAATGAATAAATAAAATAAATCAATGCGCGTGCGCCTATGTCAACTGTCTTTGAAAGCCATTAATGTAAATAACAGTGATAGGTAATGAGCGATAAATTGCATACGCTTTCATAATAAAATTTAAAATTAATAATATTATATTTTTGGTATATGGTAGTATATGTAAATATTTTGTTCTTATGTAGTTTTTTTCTGTCTTTATTTAGTTGTATGCGTAGATATCTTTAAAATGGCAATCAGAAAGTTACAGACTTTCATAAATGGGAGCTGGTGCAGAGTAGATGGATTAAAATAGTGTGACAAGATCACCAATGTGGAACTGATGACAAGAACCAGACAAACGGCAGTGGTAAAAGAGGCGAACACATTAAGAAAACCAGTTGATAGTGTTACAAGGCAGTCTCTGTTCTGGAATTCTCAGGGTAAGAGGAATAGAGGGTGACCAGAAACACATGTAGGTGAGAACTGAAAACAGAGAAAGTGGTAGTAAAAATGACATGGAAAAATCTTGACAGGATGGCACAGGGCAGGTAAGCTTGACGTGGTTTTGTTGAAGACTAGTTCTCCACGTGGAGCTGAAAGGTACTAATGATGATGGTGGTGATGATGATGATGATGTTGATATCTTGTTTGTATGTAGTGGTACACATAGATGTCTCGTTTGTATTTACTGGTACGCGTAGATGTCTCGATGATACTTCACGGTGCTCAATAGACAAACATGTTGAGAACCTCTGAAACACTCTAAGAAGGATGAACGGTTACTTGCTACAAGCAGTGCCATAATGACGATGTTAATCCAGGGCGGGCGTTGCCAGCATGACAGATAGACACATGACAACAGGATTACAAATAGCTGTCCACGTGGAAATTAGCGACTTGCATTTATATTAATTCAGTTCCATTTCTGTACCAATCACAATTCATTAGGACGAAAGGTTAAAGGCACGCCTCGCGCGTCGGAAGTCCCGTGTTAATCTGTCGGACACGAGATGCAAGGTTTTCTGCAGTAATGTCACGTGTATTGTATGTTTAAAACACAGGCCTTGATTATTTAGAGAAAAAAATGGATGTCCCAATTTTCGCTCTTCACGTAGAATGAATTCATGACTGCAGTTGATGCATTTGTAGAAAAAGTGCATCCAAAACTTGTTCATGAGCTCTCGGAATAAGTGGTGTATGTACAGTGATGTAGGTAACGCGGTCTTCCCCCACCCCCCCTCCCCCCCCCCCAACCCCCCCCCCCCCCCCCCCCCCCCCCCGCTCCCCCCCCCCCCCCACCCCCCGCCCCCCCCCCCCCCCCCCCCGGTGTGCAGGGTCCCATGTTTAACTAGGATTCGGAATGTACACAAATACAGTTGAATTATAGTTTATTGTGCGGTCGGCCATCTTGTCGCAAACAGGGTTGGGGTTAAAGTTAGTGGTAGAGTAAGGAACTAGAACGCTATTGTGTTTATTTAAAGGGTGTTTAGCGTTAGAATTTAAGGGGTAGGGTTAGACAGGAACACAGACGCTAACTCTTACCTTTAACCTAACTATGTTTGCAACAAGATGGCCTATCCACGGTAAACTATGATTCATCACTGTGATGATATCCGAAATTTCACCGATAAAAATATAGCATATAGTTGTTTGTAGGTATAAAATAACATAGGAATTACCGCGCCACCAAAATACTAGCTTTTATAACACGGTCTCTCAAGGGTTAACCGTAAAACGATCGTTAGAATTAATGCCAATGTGACGTCACAGACTTGCAAGCCTTTAACCAAAACGCACGTTTGAATGTTAGTATCGTTAGAAATTGTTTATTTCTTGGAAAAGGCAAGAGAGAGGAAAATTGGAAAGGGGGAAATGCATAGAGCCCGTTTGAATTTTAAAACTGAAACTAACTGTCCAAATCGAACGATAGGAAAAATAAAGACTAAAAGACGATTAAAATGATAAAAATTGTTATCATTAAATGGGGTTAGATAATCTTATAGCTTCATGTAAAAGCCCTACAGCTTTACTTGTACTTTGGGAGATAAAAGAAAATATATAAAGAGGGAAGCCAACATCAAACTTTGTGTTGTTTCACCGAGTTGCTAAGAAAGATATTGTCCTTTGTAGAAAAGCCAGACAGGCTTTCTGACATTGTGGGGAAAGAACTTAATAAAATCCTTACAGTTTTACTTAAAAGTTGGGATAAAAAGAAATTAATAAGGGAAAAGACTTTAATGAATAATGTTTGAGTTATAGCCAGAAAATCACTGGCCATCTTTATGTAATACAGGTTATTACCTGAATGTATTTACGAAATTATAATATTGTATTATGACTAGGAAGGTGTAAAAACATATGTTTGAGATACTTAATGATGAATAGAGCACTCTACCAGATGGGGACAATAATTATTTATGTATTATTTTCTGATTTTTGATCTGTTGATACATGTAAACCTGTTAAGAACGGAGATAGGTCAGAATATTATTTTGAGGGAAATTAATCCTCTACTTCCAGGGTTTCTGGGTGAAACTGAAGTGAGCCAGTCACGTTTTTGTTCAACAAAAGTACCAGTTTGATGCCATATGAATTGAGTGCCTTACCTTGTCTCGAATCCTGAAAGCTGTGCAGTGCTGTGTACATGCAGACTTATAACCAAGACATCGCAGAATTTTCTACACATATCTAAAGCTAAGCCCTTGTGTTTTGAGGCCTTGTTAATTCACTGACTGATCCTCCACCACCGAATATATCAACAAGATTTATAAAATATGATGACTGTCGCAAAATTGGTTTCAAGTCATTGCAAACGGGATCAGTTAGATTTATAAACCCGTCTACGATCGAACGACCGCTTTCAAAATGGCGGCGTATCAGCGAAATGTGTATCGGACAGAGGAAATCGCCAACGATAATAAAAACAGAAGGGAATCCGTATGAAAAGGATTTTACATTTCAGTACAGGGAAGGATGGTGTATAACTGCATATAGGATGGAACGGTAGGAAGTTCTCATTTACGGAGATATATGCGTATTTCGGCTGCCCACAGTTACGCTAAAAGCATGTAAACCCACTTCTGTTCTAAATATTAAAATCAACAAATAACAGTTTGGGAATTTACATGGATAGGAAGATAGAGTTTTATCAGCTGTATAAAACTAGATAAGATGGAACAATATGGATATTATATATGCTGAGAATGAGAAAGGCAAAATTTCAGTCGACGCACAGATCGGCTGAAATCACGGTTCGGGAAGGATTTTTTCAGGTCTAGTCTTAGGCTGTGACGTATCTGCTCTCCGATACGTTCGCGCTATCGTATATAAAGCGTTTCGGTAAAACTCTGAAAGAGCTTTAGCAGAAAAAACCAATACTACCTCTGGGGAAGACATTCTGAGCTATGAAATCCTCAAAAAGGTACCAAATACAACTCTAAGAGTGATTGCATCCCTCTACAACAAAATCTGGCACACGGGAAAAATACCATGTTCATGGAAGACAGCAGTAGTCATCCCCATACTAAAGCCAGATAAGGAAGCACATGATGTCAGCTCATACAGGCCAATATCGTTAACATCACATCTAGGAAAAATTCTAGAAACAATAGTCAACAGCAGACTAAAATTTCATCTCGAAAAGCATAATTTGTACAGTCCAACCCAGGCAGGCTTTAGAAGCCAACATAGTACAATAGAGCAACTGCTGAGGCTGGAACATGATGTTAAAACAGGCTTCAAAAGGAATGAAAAGACAGTAGCTATATTCCTTGATGTAGCAAGAGCATATGATGAGTGTTGGAGGGAGGGTGCACTACATAAAATCAGGAAACTAGGTATAGTAGGCAGAACCTACAATTACCTAGAAAACTTCCTGCAGGATAGATATTTCATGGTACAAATAAACAATATGGAGAACGGGAAGAAATCTCCCATTCCTCTATAAAACAGTACAAAAACAAATAGATAAAGTATCTGACTGGATGAACAAGTGGGGATTTAATCTAAACGTTAAAAAAACCATAGGAATGATTTTCAGTAGAGGGCGTGTAATTAAAAACAATATAATTGACATAAGCATTAATAAGCAAAAAGTATGCACAGCAAAATCAACTAGATTTCTTGGCATGGTACTAGACCAGCAACTAAACTGGAACAAACACATAGACCTTTTAGTGCAAAGCAGTAGAGGACTTATTAATATGCTAAGATATATGAAAGGAAGTGGTTGGGGGCGCCTGCAATAAGACAATGTTAACATTTATAAATCATTTTATTAGAGGCAAACTTGACTATGCCAGTGTTGTCTATGCATCAGCCGCCCCAAGCAATAAGAAGAAACTAGACACAGTCCAAAACCAGGCACTGTCAATAATAGCAGGTGCCTCAAAGGGAACATCAGCAGAAGCACTAGAAGTAGCGCTAGGCATTATACCCCTGGAGCTAAGGAGAAAAGAACTGAGATTCAGCTACTGGGCAAGAGTGGCAAAAGATCCAACTAACCAGGAACATAAAACCTTTGATAGGGGCAACCAGTACATAGGCCACATTACATTAAACCATAATAGATACCCGTCAGGGTGGAAAACAATGGATGAAGTGGATCAATACCCAGACCTGTTTAATGCGATAAACAGTAGTGCTCTGTATAAAGCAAAGATCCCACCATGGGAATTAAAAGTGCCAGAAACTGACTCCCACTTATCAAAGATCATAAATAAATCTAACGACATAATCTCAGCAAAAAGTAAAACACTAGAGTACATAGAACGGTATACAAATAATAGCCTAACTATATATACAGATGGGTCCAAAGATGAAGAAGGACAATTAGGAGCAGGAATAGCAATACCAAAACTAAAAATTTATAAAAGATACAAAGTAATGTCACGTAGGGTTTATATTCATTTAATTTCCTACATCTTCTTCCTATTCTTTCACATAAATTCTCTCTTTTATTATCTCTGTATTTTTTTTTCCTGTGTATTTTTTTCATCCATTCGTTTTGCGAATATTATTCTCATATAATTCGCAAACTTTACCTGTTTCTTTCTCTTAAACTGAGAATCGCGCTAGGACGATATTACGTAGATGTCAGGGCGTCAGAAGGCGTGATAAGTCGGTTCGCTGAACACAGGACGTAGCAAATCGTCTACATTCTCACCGAGCGCGCGAGCTTCTTCTCGGCATTAGTCCCGGTGAGGTGTGATACTTTACATCTGCACCGGGCAGTATCCAGACATTTGGCTGGAAAATCCCAAACTGACACGGCGCTCACTTGGGCAATGGAGTCAGGCTGTCTGGGATTTGAAACTGACACGCGTACATCGTGGTCAGTAGGTGACAGTTACGACACGCGTTTTTAAGCGGACGTAAATGTTGGGAGTAGGGGAGATAATTTCGCTTGGCGAAATAAGTTTGGGCCCTTTGTCTGATTTTAAGATATTGGCCAAGTTTGAAACTTTAATTTCATTCTCGCTCATAGACTCCACAGTAGATAGGTCGCTCGAAAAAAACAGAATAGCTGTTAGCGAAGATCTCAGTTTGTTTCGGCAATTTGTCGAACTTCTAGACTTCCAGAAATATTTTCAGCAATTTTATTCTTAAGTTGTGCGACTACCTGTAATTCTGTGGTTGAGGTAATTAATATGATAGATATATAGATTTTGTGAGTGTTAAAGTGTTAAATCGCTTAATTCATTTAAATCTATTTCTTTAGCGCAGAAGAGAAATAAAGTGGTAGGCTATTATATTTTCTAGGGAAGCATTCAGTGGAAAGCAGACTAATTAAAATTTCTAGCTTATAACGGCAATTGTAGCTATTTATAAATTTAATTTAACTGCTAATACTCAGTCGAGTGTATTTTTCTAAACTAACGTATAAACTCTAGAATCCAGCCTCATGAATGATGACGGGATACGCACGTGTTCCTAATTTATGAGGAATGCTGATTTTTAAATATAACTTACGTCACGGGAAGTTTAAATGATAAGCAAAGCTCTCTGCTTGCAAGTTTAAATGTAAGTTTTAACCAGTACAGATTCTGTTTATTATATTATATGTGTTATTTTTCCTCCACACAGTGAAAGTTTTGGGGTGACCCTAACTTTACCAGCACCTAGTAGTAGTTTCCATACTTGTGAAGAAATAGACAGTCCTTATTTTGAACCACGTGGGTTTTCTCAAGTAACACTGATCTGACGGTGCAAGTTTAGACAGAAATACTAATATCCCTATAACGGGTTTTCAAAGACTGTAATGATAAATACTGGACCTTGGAGCCAGCACTTAATTTCTTCTAGAAACTCTATATAATTTGCTGCCTGGTGGCGTGAATATTTACAATCATTTCCCGACTAGATTATATCTTGTGGACAAATCTGTGGTGTGACTAAAGTGAATCCTATACTGAGGGAAGGCACCGACCTGACATTCATCATTTTTTTTAGAAACCTACGCTATTGACACTGTGCTCTGTTAACTCCCGCGCCTGGAATAATTGTTAGGTGACTTAATCAGACATTTGAACAAATTTGCATACCCAAGTAGTCGTTCCCGGAGACTCCAAGTTAAATACGTCTTTTGGAACTGGGGACTTCTTGGCAGAAGACTGCATTTTTTGAGTCTGTGTGAAAATCTAAAATCAATGTGTTCCAAGAGGCAGCGAGCAAAGTCGTGAGTACATGTATGAGAGGCCATGGCGGAATGAATGAGTGTACACTGGTTTGAGTGATATTTTTCACTATTATATCTTTGACACCCTGTTGCTGTCCTATTTTTTTTTTCAATCTGCATAATTTGTTGCTAAGGCTAGAGTTCTTGTGTTTTTGTCTTAGGTTAAATCAGATTTTTTTTCAAACTCTGTGCATATAATTACGAGATAAAACAAAGAAAAACTCTTAGACTCAAACCCTATGTATCTGTGACTCTGGCGCCATCATCTGTTCTCTTAACGGGGCCGGGCTAAACCTAGAGTTAACACTATAACGGGGCTATCATCCTTGCAACATTTCCTTGATTTTTTATGACTATGTGTATATGTATTTTCCTTGATGTACTTTCTTTGATGTTGTGAGCCGATTTTTCCTGATATTAAAATCGCTCTTGAACTAAACAATCGTGTTTGGTCAGCTCGTTCTAGATAATATATATATATCATTGTTATAGTTTTTCCCACGTCTGTGTGTTTACCTGTCGTCACGTGTATGTGCGTGCCTGTGAGTGATAGAAATATACGTAATATGTATATTGGTGTAGTCTGTCTGACGCTGTAACAACTGTTGTAGAAGATAGGTGAGAGAGAGAAGAATTCTTTTCGCTTTCAGAGACAGCCACTATATCAAAATCTATCATCTCACGTGTGTGGAAATTCTATTACCTTTCACTAACTCTCACTGAGTCTATCACCTATTCAAACCTATTCAGAAGGGACCAAACCTAGTCTTAATTCTCCTATCGGAATCTACGACAAATGAGGGCTCGTTTCCGGTCTTTGAACTTAGAATAGGAAGACGAGTACGACAAACGTGGACTCGTCTATCTGGATTTTGAACTTAAGATTCTGTATTCTGATATAGAGTAAGAGTGTGATGTCTTGTGAGTTGTTATATTTTTTTTAAAATAATTACCCCCTAGACTAGCGATCTGTTTACGGGCGTGCTGACCACACAAACTAATAAGTTTTTTTTTTCCACAGCATCTTTGAATAATATACATTTTGGTTACAGGTTGATTTGTCGGGATATATGTTAACTGCTGATTGTAATACTAAATGCTGGTAAAGTGGTGAGTGTATAACATTCACTGGGTACTGAGGCAGAACGGCGTTTGAACTAAGTTAAGGAGTGTGTTTCGGACTTTTTTGTCCAGATTAATTCCCTCCCTTACCCGATCTGACTTCAGGGGCGAACTTATAGTGGATTTTTAAAAATTAAGGGATTATTTTTCTCTTTAATTTTTGCAATATTCTTTTGCTTTTCCACTGTAGCAACTTAATTTTTCAGTTGTAATCTTAACTACCATTTATTTGGCGTAGTCGTGTTTTGCATTGAGTGCTTTATTGCCGATAATAGCAGCGATAGTTAGATTTTATTTTGGAGGAGGTATCCCAGGGTTAAGGATATCATCTTTTGATTTTTGGAATTTTTTTTTTCTCGTAAGTGGTAGGAACCAGGTTGTTCTTGTTCCTATTTTCTTTCTCCACTAGTCTCAGTCACTGACATAATATGGCCGAGAGGGCAAAGCTTAGACAACTTCTCAGGGACGAAGCGAGAGAGGAGGGACTGGAAGGAGAGGAAGCGAAAGCTTTTGTCAGAGACGAACTTGAGAGATATGATGCGGAGAGGAAAGCAGCTGAAGCTTTAAAGATGGATGGAAAAAGAAGCAGCGGAGAGGAAAAGAGAGCGGAAGACCGGGACAGCATGAAGAAAATGGACGAGGAAATGGAAATTTCGAGGAGGATGCAGCATGAGGAAAGAGAGAAGGAAAGACAGCACGAGAAGGAGAGGGAACAGAGAGACAGCATGAGTTGGCGCTTAAAACTCTTGAGTTCCAAAGTCGTGGTGCTGCCTCTACCTCCAGCAATGGAGAGTCTTCTCCTCATTCTTCCTTAACTGACCCTGCTAACACTCAATCTCTTCAACTAAATGCTATGTCTTTCACTCTTGAATCTTTTCCTTGTCCAAATGAGAAGATTGACACATGGTTAGAAAAATTTGAGAAAATTGCAACTCTGTACGGGTTAGAGAGGTCGCGTTGGAATATGAAACTTTCCCAGGCCCTAAAAGGTTCTGCTTATGATGTTTATTCTAAGCTGGAAAGTAGCCAACAAGACGACTACGATGTGTTGAAGAAAGCGTTACTGGAGCGCTTTGAAATGAACGCTCGCAAGTTTTTGCAACTGTTTCGCAACAGCCGGAAAGAGAATTCTGAAACTTTTCACCAGTTCTCATCTCGTCTTAAGGGATATCTAACAAAGTGCCTTGAGCTTTCGCAGCTCCCCTCTACCTATGAAGGTCTTGAGGAACTTGTTCTAACTGAACAAATAAAGAACACTTTGTCTGCTGATACCCGGAGATTTCTCGCTGAGCAGGGGGCAGAAAAACTTGAAGACATTTTGGAAAAGTCTGAGCGTTATCACAATGCGCTGGCTGAACTACCGGCCACAAAGCGGAAACCGACAGAGGAGCATTTTCGAAAACATAACCTAGAGCAATCTTCTCAGGCTTCTAACCAAAACAACCACAGAGAAACTGGACCTCAAAACCCCCCTCCTGAAAAATCCAAGTTTCTACAAGAACAAGTACCCCAACCACCCCAAACAGTCTGATCAACCCGACCGCCCTACATGGCAGCGTAGCCAGAAAGGACAAGGTGGCAAAGGGAGAACCCCTGAGCACGGGACATATGATCAGACCGAGCACACCGAGCCTAAACGCATCGGATGCTTATTAACAGTCTCGCAAGGCGGAATTATTGACAGTGATTCCCAACCTGTTGGGGTAGACCCTCAACGCGAGGTACTGTTACTTTGAACGGTTCTCAAACTTCTTGCTTATTTGACACGGGGCTTTCTTACGATTGCATTGTTGCCAGAAACCTGGTTAAACCCGGTCAAGAGACAGGAGAGACCGTCAAACTTTGTGGAGTTCGTAAGAGTGATGCACCTACAGCGCTTCCCATCGCATTGGTGGAGATACACTCTGACTTTGTCAGAGGTGTGATCAAAGCGGCTGTTATGGATGATCCCATCTACCCAGTCATACTTGGCGGGAGATACGTGTGTATTGGGAAACCGGAAGAGCCGATTGTGGCAGCAGTAACTACAAGAGGGCAAACCAAGAAGGAACGGGAGCCTGCGCCAAATTTGTTACCTATGGAACTTAAAGAAGCGCAATACAAGGACCCTACCTTGGCACCCTGCTTTAGGAAACTGCCCATGGCTAAGGAACCCAAACAGCACGGGGACATTTTTTCTGAGGATGGCGTACTTTATCGGAGAACGGGCAAGCCTGACCAAGGTTACAACCAGCTCCTAGTACCGAAACAGTACAGAAGCCAAATCCTAGAAATGGGGCACTCTCTTCCCTTTAGCGGACATATGGGACAGAACGCCACAAACCAACGTATAACCACTCATTATTGGTGGCCAGGAGTGAATACTGATATTATCAGATATGTCAAATCCTGTGCCCAGTGCCAACGTGTACCACCCAAGCAACGGGCACCCCCAGTCCACATGGGTGAAATGCCAATAATGGGAACACCATTCGAACGGGTTGTGATCGACATTTTAGGGCCTTTCGAAAGGACTAAAAGAAGGAACAGGTTTATCCTGACCTTAGTCGATACATGCACTTTATGGGCGGAAGCTATCCCGCTAACATGCGCAGATGCCAAGCATGTCGCAGAAGCCCTCGTGCAGATTTTCACTCGGTTGGGATTCCCGCAGCAAGTGTTGACGGATAATGGATCTCCATACCGAAACCTGTTGATGGATGAGATCGTTAAGATCTTGAGGACCCAACACATCCACACTAAGCCATATACTCCGGCGGGAAATGGGCTCGTGGAACGTGCTAATGGAAAACCTCACCATGATGCTAAGTAAGCTGGCACAAGTGAAACCTGAAGATTGGGATCTCTGTATTCCTGCAGCATTATTTGGCTACAGAGAATCTCCTCATACTTCCACAGGATTTCCGCCAGCTACACTCTTATTTGGCAGACCCATTAAGGGCCCGCTTGAAGCCTTACTTCAGTCTCTGACAGACGAGAAGGCGGATGAGACAGTCGTCTCAGCAAGTAAATATGTGTCGGTTTTAAAGGAACGGTTGAAACTAGGGTGGGACCTAGCAACGACTAACTTTAAGCGAGCTCGCACAAAGCACGCTAACCGATACAGGAAAGTCGCGGAAAAGAGAGAACTGGAAGCAGGAGAGAAAGTTTTGGTGTTGCTCCCTACCGAGAACAACCAACTGAAGATCGGATGGCAAGGGCCGTTTACCGTCCTGAAAAAGATTTCTAAGGCTAACTACCAGATCTCTATTGAAGGAAAGGAGAAGGTTTTCCATTTAAATCTCTTAAAGAGATACTTGGAAAAACCAGTGCCAACCTCCGACCATCTCCTGACGATCGCCAAAACTGACGAAGATGACGATAGTGGCAGGGATATTCCACCGCTATCACAGGAAATCTTTCAAAAATGTCAGAAGCGGCGACGCTCTTTCAAGCGCGCATATGAGACATTCCAGGGGAAGGAAACTTTGAGGAGTGGACTTGAGTAGGAATTGGACAGAGATGGAGGGGGAGATGGAGAGGAAAGAAGACAGACACCCCGAAGCTACGGTTATGGGAAATTAAACTCCATAACGTAGACATGGAGTGCTTCCATATCTTAAAGGGGGGAGGCTCTGTCACGTAGGGTTTATATTCATTTAATTTCCTACATCTTCTTCCTATTCTTTCACATAAATTCTCTCTTTTATTATCTCTGTATTTTTTTTTCCTGTGTATTTTTTTCATCCATTCGTTTTGCGAATATTATTCTCATATAATTCGCAAACTTTACCTGTTTTCCTTTCTCTTAAACTGAGAATCGCGCTAGGACGATATTACGTAGATGTCAGGGCGGCAGGGCGTCAGAAGGCGTGATAAGTCGGTTCGCTGAACACAGGACGTAGCAAATCGTCTACATTCTCACCGAGCGCGCGAGCTTCTTCTCGGCATTAGTCCCGGTGAGGTGTGATACTTTACATCTGCACCGGGCAGTATCCAGACATTTGGCTGGAAAATCCCAAACTGACACGGCGCTCACTTGGGCAATGGAGTCAGGCTGTCTGGGATTTGAAACTGACACGCGTACATCGTGGTCAGTAGGTGACAGTTACGACACGCGTTAAGCGGACGTAAATGTTGGGAGTAGGGGAGATAATTTCGCTTGGCGAAATAAGTTTCGGCCCTTTGTCTGATTTTAAGATATTGGCCAAGTTTGAAACTTTAATTTCATTCTCGCTCATAGACTCCACAGTAGATAGGTCGCTCGAAAAAAACAGAATAGCTGTTAGCGAAGATCTCAGTTTGTTTCGGCAATTTGTCGAACTTCTAGACTTCCAGAAATATTTTCAGCAATTTTATTCTTAAGTTGTGCGACTACCTGTAATTCTGTGGTTGAGGTAATTAATATGATAGATATATAGATTTTGTGAGTGTTAAAGTGTTAAATCGCTTAATTCATTTAAATCTATTTCTTTAGCGCAGAAGAGAAATAAAGTGGTAGGCTATTATATTTTCTAGGGAAGCATTCAGTGGAAAGCAGACTAATTAAAATTTCTAGCTTATAACGGCAATTGTAGCTATTTATAAATTTAATTTAACTGCTAATACTCAGTCGAGTGTATTTTTCTAAACTAACGTATAAACTCTAGAATCCAGCCTCATGAATGATGACGGGATACGCACGTGTTCCTAATTTATGAGGAGTGCTGATTTTTTAAATATAACTTACGTCACGGGAAGTTTAAATGATAAGCAAAGCTCTCTGCTTGCAAGTTTAAATGTAAGTTTTAACCAGTACAGATTCTGTTTATTATATTATATGTGTTATTTTTCCTCCACACAGTGAAAGTTTTGGGGTGACCCTAACTTTACCAGCACCTAGTAGTAGTTTCCATACTTGTGAAGAAATAGACAGTCCTTATTTTGAACCACGTGGGTTTTCTCAAGTAACACTGATCTGACGGTGCAAGTTAGACAGAAATACTAATATCCCTATAACGGGTTTTTCAAAGACTGTAATGATAAATACTGGACCTTGGAGCCAGCACTTAATTTCTTCTAGAAACTCTATATAATTTGCTGCCTGGTGGCGTGAATATTAACAATCATTTCCCGACTAGATTATATCTTGTGGACAAATCTGTGGTGTGACTAAAGTGAATCCTATACTGAGGGAAGGCACCGACCTGACATTCATCATTTTTTTTTAGAAACCTACGCTATTGACACTGTGCTCTGTTAACTCCCGTGCCTGGAATAATTGTTAGGTGACTTAATCAGACATTTGAACAAATTTGCATACCCAAGTAGTCGTTCCCGGAGACTCCAAGTTAAACAGGTCTTTTGGAACTGGGGACTTCTTGGCAGTAGACTGCATTTTTTTGAGTCTGTGTGAAAATCTAAAAATCAATGTGTTCCAAGAGGCAGCAAGCAAAGTCGTGAGTACTAGTGTGAGAAGCCATGGCGGAATGAATGAGTGTACGCTGGTTTGAGTGATATTTTTCACTATTATATCTTTGACACCCTGTTGCTGTCCTATTTGTTTTTTTCAATCTGCATAATTTGTTGCTAAGGCTAGAGTTCTTGTGTTTTTGTCTTAGGTTAAATCAGATTTTTTTCAAACTCTGTGCATATAATTACGAGATAAAACAAAGACAACTCTTAGACTCAAACCCTATGTATCTGTGACTCTGGCGCCATCATCTGTTCTCTTAACGGGGCCGGGCTAAACCTAGAGTTAACACTATAACGGGGCTATCATCCTTGCAACATTTCCTTGATTTTTTATGACTATGTGTATATGTATTTTCCTTGATGTACTTTCTTTGATGTTGTGAGCCGATTTTTCCTGATATTAAAATCGCTCTTGAACTAAACAATCGTGTTTGGTCAGCTCGTTCTAGATAATATATATATCATTGTTATAGTTTTCCCACGTCTGTGTGTTTACCTGTCGTCACGTGTATGTGCGTGCCTGTGAGTGATAGAAATATACGTAATATGTATATTGGTGTAGTCTGTCTGACGCTGTAACAACTGTTGTAGAAGATAGGTGAGAGAGAGAAGAACTCTTTTCGCTTTCAGAGACAGCCACTATATCAAAATCTATCATCTCACGTGTGTAGAAATTCTATTACCTTTCACTAACTCTCACTGAGTCTATCACCTATTCAAACCTATTCAGAAGGGACCAAACCTAGTCTTAATTCTCCTATCGGAAATCTACGACAAGTAACAAGTAATACATCTATCTTTACAGCAGAATTAGTGGCAATCCTAAAAGCTTTAGAAATAGCTGCAGAAAATCCACCAAAAAAAGTAACCATTCTCACAGATTCCCTATCAGCAGTACTAGCAATCAGAAACAGAACAGAAGGCAGCAGGCCAGACATTATAGAGGAAATACTACAGGTTAATACATATCTACAAAATATAGGATGCAGTGCAACACTAACATGGATACCATCACATGTGGGGATAGCAGGAAATGAGCTAGCAGACAAAGAAGCCAAAGGGGGGAGAACTAGCCATAACCAAATTGAAGTAGGCTTAGGGAAGTTTGAAAATTAAGAGCTTAATTGCTCAAAAAATAACTAAAGAATGGATAACAGCATGGGACCTAAGTAAAAAAGCAAGACACTCATATAAAATCCTTAGATAAAAAAAAAACCAAGCAAAAAATGTCAAATAAAAGATGCACTAAAAATACCAATTAATAAAAAATTGCTGAGACTCAAGCTGGGAACTGGATATTTCATGATAGAGGAACCCACATGTGAAGAGTGTCAAGAACCAAACACAATTAGGCACTTTCTAGTGGACTGCAAAAAATATGACCAACAGAGGCAAAACATTAAGACATACTGTAGTAACCACAAGGTAGAAATGAGTGTAGAAAATCTCATAGGCACAAAGAGCCCTTCAGAAATGCAAAAGTTAATAAAACACTATATTACAAAAACTAAAGCTAACATATAAAAATCAAATAAGGAATTGAACCAGTAGTCCAAACTGGTGAAAGACTCGCCCCAGAAACATACAGATTAACCAAATAAACCATCCAGTAAAAATCAAAAACATACTAACTTAGAAAATAGCATATATTGGAATTTTTTTTAAAAAACCATGTTGAACTATAACTACAAAAGGAAAAATACCGACTAGAGATAATATAATATAAAACAAATACAAACAAAAACATATTACAATAAAAGAAACACGTCCTGATATAACCAACAAATCCATGTACATGGTAGATGGTTGAAAGGGGCGTGCTACAAAATGAAGTAGCAAACACATTAATAAAAAAAAAATAAAAAAAAAACTCTGAGAAGACCCAACGCAAGAGGTTGAGACAAGACTGAGGGCAGATAACGCCACGACTCTAAATCCATCTGAAGTGTGAGCGGATCGCCAGAAAATTTCAGTCTAAGTGTCTGGAGTCTGAGGGTAAGCGAATTTACGATAGCTATCCTGTATAATAATTTCTTTTATTTTGTATTACAGGTTCATTTAGAATTCACAAAATATGCCTGTATAATATTCATTGATATAACGTATTATTATTTTAATATGATTTATTCATGTGCTTAGTGGAAGATGGTTGCTTGTACAAAAACGTATCAAAACTAGCCCCACAGCCAAATAGAAAATATTTATTATATTTAATGCTGTATCTCGTCGATATTAAATGCATTATCGCTTACGAAGATAAAGGCAGTCCCATGACCAGAGATTGTACCCATTTACAGCTGGTAAACTGGAGTGTTCTACAGCCAGTTTCAGTAGAAAGCAACCTGATCACGTGGTCACTCACTCTATTTATTTTATGTATTAATTTTGGGTAGTTGAATTTGTACTTGATATGATTTGGAAGGATCAAGTTATAGAATATGAAGGGATGTATAGGAGCGGATTAAACCAGATGATGTTTATTACTGATATGTTAATATTAATTCTGTATCATTGAAATGATGTTACTTGCTATGACTGTATAACTCTGACACCTGATGACTGACTTGTCTGACTTATGTGCTAGTCAGTTATACTTAATTGAAATGTTAATATTAATGCTATATCACTGAAATGATGTCCTTACTTACTATGATTGTATAACGGTGACATCTGATGACTGACTGGTCTGACATCTGTGCTAGTCAGCTACAAGTCTAGCCAGATACTAGCCAAGGCTGATATGTTGCAGGTTCCATGAAATAACTCAAACCAGACTGTCCAGTATCAGAAGCCGGTGTAGTTCATCCGAGGCAATCCCACCAAAGTGCAGGACCCCAAAGAGTGAACTTCAACTGGTCATTGGCATCCCTACTGTTGGGCCTACCAAGTCTGATATCAGCAAAGGACAGTTTCAGCAGTATCAAGTTGGAAAGATAAGTGTCCTGTTTGACACTGACCACCTATACATGTGAAACAGCCAATAGTTGAAAACAATAAGTAACCATACATAAACTCAGTCAACTGATGACAGTTATCCTTAAATTCAAAGGACTAATAACAGTGATTTCAGTAACTTTCTTATTTAAGATCTTGAAGTCTAAACAGACAATAATAGTAATTGTGTGAATATTTATATATATATGTGTATACTCTTTTTCCAACTAGTAGAAATAGAATAATAGTGCAATTATTAAACTATTTTAACTGTACCTGAGGATTTATTCACTTCTTCCATTTTGTGGGTTCAGTGAATGTACATTTTACTTATCCCCTAGCATATAAGTAATCATAAGATAGTCACAGGGAGGAGACACCTTAAATCCTGGTACTACTTCTTACCAACTGGGCCAGGGTTTTCACAGTCTGACTATTGTTATGATAACAATACACCAGTGCTTATTTCTAAGACTGTGGTATTACTTGTAAGGTCAGAACTCTTTACTGGCATACTCTTACATAATAAATAAATTTAAATAACCTCCCGCTACAATGACATTATTGATCCCCCAAATATGTGCTTAATTTTGGAAGAGAGTACTACACTAAGAACACTTCCTAGTTCAGGAAATAATAGACTTTAGTAGTTAAACTGGTATTTGTGTAAATATATCTTGACGTTTAATCTTTTATGAATCAACTCAATTATAATAAATACATTTGTAAAAAATTGATCAGACCAAAATTCAATAGTGAGTTGCTTACTTACTTGTTTATTAACTTTAACGTGTGGTTGTTGTTATTTTCTTCACATACATTGCATATACCCTAGACATCTAGCTACACAACACCCATACATCAGGACATATAATTTGGGATAATATACATAGCGGGTGGTAGTCATTGGTGGAAGCAAGACAGGTTCCCTGACATATATTTTTAGAAATTAAACTTCCTCAGGGGCTTGCATAGCTGACTTCACATCTGCTACACAAATATATACATAATTAATATCTACCCACCACAATCACAAAACACTAAAATTGTTGTCAGTTGTTTCAAAATTGGTTTCCCTTCTTCCGATAAATCATAACCTACAGACAAGCAGTGCCGTGTTATGGCCTTTCGGAGCCCTGCGCATTGAACATATAATGGTGCCCCTTCACTCAAAATAAGAAGAAAACAAAATTAAGCCTTATATAAAATACGTTTTCATTATTTGAATTGAAATATTTACTTACTTACTTAGTCGTTTCTCTTCTACCCTGAGGTGTATGCATGGAGGCATATCTGGAGTCATCCTTATATGACCACCAGCTATGCACAATGCTACAATATATGTACGTGGAAATGGAACTTATGTCTGTGAGGCTAATTACATCCTCATTGACTCTTGAAATCATCCACACACTTCCAGGGATTCCCCTGTGGTGAAACTTGTTGAGAACCTAGCATTGCACACTAAGCTTGGAGAAGTCACTTGAGCCCCAGCCATAATTCTATGGCTTTGACTTGGTTGTCTGCATGCAGGAGGATCTCACTGTTGACCCAGTGATAGGCAGGGGGAGCTAAGAAGTGGCCCTGTGCAGGACGTGACAATTCCTTGGGAAAGCCTAGAATCAGAGTACAGTATTTTAGCTTTGCATAGTGGAGAGCCTCCTTGGATCGCGGGGAATGCACAGTATGCCACGCACTTCTTACTCCTAGCTTGGGACCAGATGTGTCGATCCTTTAAATGCAAGCCAAGCTGGAGAAACTGGAGCTTATGACTTCATCTCAACACGTTTCGGAATGGCAGAAAAGCCACAAGAAAAGCCTAGATCTACAGTGTAGATAATACCAAGGAGTCTTCAATTTGGTATTGGCTGCTAAAGGTGTAGAGGTTTGCCAGAGAGAGCGCCATACTAACCTATCGGCTATCGTCCTTCTGACCTGGTTCCAATCTAGTCCTCGGTCCTTCGGTGATTGTCTAATGTTGTCCTCCCAGCGAACTCTGGGTCTTCCTGGAGGTCTGCATCCCTGGCTCTTAGTTTCCCATATTTGTCGTGGTAGCCGATCTTCACCCATTCTGCAGACATGGCCAAACCATCGTAATTGGGACTGTTCTACTCGGGTCTTCAGGTTCTGGGTTTTTAGGCCACGACGTATCATCTGGTTGCGGACCTTGTCTCGTCTTATTACTTCAAACACCTTCCTCAGACACCTGTGAGGTTTAGAGCTGGCTTTTGTCAGTTGCAGAAAACCAATCATGGAACACTTGAGAGCGGAAAACATATCACCATCAACGCTAGAAACTGTACTTGGGATTGACCTTCCGAGGAAGCTACACAACATAATGAAATTTAAAATTACCAAAACAAGAATTGACATATAAATACCAGACTAGATGACAACGATAACGGAAGAACAGAGCACGTATACATTTTTTTACCTTCTCATTCTGGTAAAAAAATTACCAGTATTAACAAATTAACAAACGTCCAGTAGAAACATTTAATATAATGTCAACTGCAGTAAAAAAGATAGGAAGACTGTAAACAAAAACAAACAAAAAAAAAAAACCCTACAAACCCCTCAAAATGTAACAGAGTATAGAGAGATTAGCCAAGGAACACGGAAGGGGATATACATCATAAAGACTACATACATTAGACAGCGTCACAACAAACGACGGAGAAATTGCAACCTGAAAGAACCAACACAGAAAAAAAACCATCAAATGTAAATATGCTACATAGAATAAATGACATCACACACCCAAATTATAACCCACATAGGGTTGAACCGGGTATCCCATACGTAAGACAAACACCAGTTTTCCTGTGCATGGACAAAACAATCAGATCACACACACACAAAATGATGGAACAAAAACATGGAAAAAACGGTTGACTGGAAGGTTTGGTGTGTGTTTGTTACAGGCCGCTGCTCCACATGTAACCGAGAGGTAATGAATGAATGAGCACTGTAAAGACTGGGCATACATATTGTAAATGATGAATTGAGACAAAAATCAGGTCTATTTATAGTTAAGGGTTTGGGTTGCGTTTATCCAAGAAAGTATTCAGTGGGGTATTGGAAGATGAGACAGGTCTGTATTTCAGAGCTAGCATTTGCTGATGATGTTGTCCTGATTGCTAAATCAGAGACACATCTCCAATCCAACCTGCAAGTCTGGAAGGAAGAGCTGGAGAAGAGAGGGATGGTCATAAGCAGCTCTAAAACAAAATCCATGGTGATATCACGAGAAGAAAGAAAACATCAGATTAAGTTGGGAGAACAGGTCCTGGAGCAGGTCGACCACTTTAAATATCTCGGAGCTATTATAGACCGAAAGGGGGGCATCAAAGAAGAGTTGGCCACTCGAAAAGCAGCGGCTGGGAGACTTTATCAGGCCATAAATCGAGGATTCCTCAGCAAGAAAGAGGTTGGTAAGAAAACGAAGATGGCTGTATACCGCTCCACCTATGTCCCAGTCTTGACATATGGATGCGAGTCATGGGCAATGACTACAACCCACAAAAGCCAGATTCAAACCTCAGAAATGAGGTATCTGAGGAAGGTGGTTGAAGTAACAAGAAGAGACATGGTCCGCAACCAGACGATACGTCAAGGCCTAAAATCCCACCCGCTGCAGACCCAAATAGAACAGTCCCAACTAAGATGGTTTGGCCATGTCTGCAGAATGGGAGAAGATCGGCTACCACGACAAGCATGGGAAACAAAGAGCCAGGGATCCAGACCTCCAGGACGACCCAGAGTCCGCTGGGAGGACAACATTAGACAATCTTTGAAGGACCGAGGACTAGAATGGAACCAAGCCAGGAAGAAGACAGCCGATAGGATAGTCTGGCGCTCTCTCTTCCAAACCTCTACACCTCACGGTAGAAGAGGAACGACTAAGTAAGTAAGTTGCGTTTATCACAAAATGTAAGTAACGTAATATTGTTGAAAACTACAACAACAACAATTATGGGTATGTGTTTAATATAAAAGTACATTAGTAC
>JAMPIV010000391.1:0-66855 GCA_024509875.1 Oreohelix idahoensis
TTATGTAAGAAGGAATGCATACTCTGTCAAAGGCTTTTCTCCTGATCTAAGTGTTAATGTGCAACGTTGACACGGTCTATCATGCGGGGGTTTTTGATGTAGATCAAATCTCTTATAAAATCGTGTATGTCTACAAATGTTTCTAACCATGGACACTACATTGTTGATCTGTAGTATCATTTTTCCAGAAATGTTTGAGCTTCCAGAGTGAGAGCTTTGGCCAGAATTTTATAATCATATTTTAACAGTGAAATAGGCTAGGAATTTTTATTGACTTTTGGTCACATTGTCTTTAGTATTAACGTTAATAAAAGGATTCGTTCAAACATTTGAAGTTCTCCCGTTCTGGAAGGCTTCTTCAAATACATTAATTAATAAAGAGGCCTAAAATCGAAAAAGAAAAAGTAAAATTCTGCGTCACCCGTCTGGACCGGTGATTTTATTTTTGGAAAGTACTGATAGCTTCCCTTAAATTTTCCAAAGTAAAGTCATCTAATTTTCCTGCACTCATCTACACTCAAACGCTTGTATAGTGTAGAATTTATCCTGTGTTTGCATAGTTTCCAGCTTAGTTTATAATGCGTGAAGTATCTAAAAAGGCTGTCCTAATATTATGTCTTCTGTCTGATGTTACCGTTCTATCTAATAGTTCATATACCCTGTCCCTACTGCGTTGAACGTTTTGCTCTATCTCTAAGTATTGTCCTGCTGTGTAACTCTTGTGTAATAGTATTTAATTTAGTCCTGAGTAATGCACCCTGGTATGTGTGTTTTTTGGGTAAATGTCTAATTGCTCTTCTAAAAAATGATGTGTGGGTTATTTTTTATCTATCTGTTTAGTAAGCTAATGGCATCTCTAATTAAATTTTGTTCTCCTCTTATAAGCCTGTGGATGGGTTGTAGCTAGAAACTGTGACCTATCTCTTTTGTGTTTTATTAGCAGGTCCCAATATTCTGCGATTATTTTTGAATGTCCGCGTGTAACCCTGAATGAGCTTGTTATTTTGTCTGTAAAGAAAGTGTTTTTTTAGCAAATTGTTGTTGAATTTCCAGTGCGGGATACTCTTTAATTCTGTATTTGTGTGCCCGTACTAGAACTGTGTATACTGCTGATGTCTGTGTATTAAAGCGTACTTTGTAATGAGATGATTTTGTGTAGCTGTAACTGTTTGTTTGCGTATATTCTGTCCATTCCTAGAAGCTCGTCTAAAATATGGGTTTCTCCTTCCATGAATGTGAAATCTTTTTTGCGGTTGGTAGTTTTCTGTAAAACGACTACTAAGGTTATGTTTGTCAATCGATGGATTGTAACGTCGTATTAATAGGGAGTTTCAATTTTCTTTTTTTTGTAAATCGGGCCAAAGGAACTCCTGTCTAAATCTGTCAAAACAGTTTAAAATCTCCCTCCTATCCTAATTTGGTTCCTTTGTAGTACCTATCATAGTAGTCGTACAGTCCTGTCATAAAAAACTAGAGCCGGTCGGTTTCCGTCCGCTGGTGCGTATATATTATTAGGTGTGTGCGTGTCATGTTTGTTTGTGTTGTTTTGTATTTTGAATTATGACAGTTCCTGCCACAACTGTCTGTTCTATATTGTTACTGTGTCCCAATCTTCAATAATGTAAGATTGCGACACTACTATGCTGGGGCCTAGGCGAACCAGCCAAGTTTAAGGTCCTTATCTAGTTACAATCTGACTGGCCATGTAGGTCGTCGTAACCCCTGTCCGGTTGCAAGAACAAAAATCAGGTTTATCTTTTTAATAAGTTGATAATGTGCATCCAGCTTATCCCTCAAACCAGTGATATTAGGGATATTAGAACAAGGCTTGCTTGACAAAAGAATCTGGAGGGTTGGCCACTTTGTTGCAATCTGTCTTACCTGCAAAGTGGCAGAGTGGCCAACTTGCCATAACTAAACTACAAGCAAGTAGTGTCCTGGGGCTGCTACATGCATAGATTGGATTACCTCGGTAGCAAAGTACTACTAAAGATTTATCACATTTGTAATGGGTGACCCGTTTTCACGTAGTTTACTCGACAGGAGCGGTGCATAAGGGCTGACCGTTATTGTCCTTACTAAACCACTCAACACATTCATGTTTGCACTTTTGACAACAGCGTGCATAAGGGCTGACCGTTGTCTGAAAATGACTTACTCGACACATTAGTGACTGGTCGGCTGTGCTTAAGGTCGTTGATGCCCTTGCTGAACTCGGCCCCAACGCCAGGCAAGCCGCGGCGTTTGTCTCAAGTCCCTCTAACACCCTGGACAGGGGAGAGGTAGGGATTGCCTCATTAAACCTGGTGCGTGCATTTAAGGGGTGAGTGCAGTGTTAGTTTTGTGGATTATCAACACAACAATCATCAAAGAAACTACCTACATTAAACCACACTCTTTAAATAATCATAATCGTGGATAATAATCCACCACTTCCTAAACTTTAGGTGTTTACATGTTTTCCTTTTTAAATTACATCACTAGAAAATAAAAGGACAAAAGTTTCATATCTCCAGACACCGCCAGCTCCACTGTCTACTTCTATGTTGTAGGTGCACTCCTCACAGTACTTTCCTGAGGCTGACGTGGTCTGATGGAAGCTGATAAGAGCTAGGTCTGTTTGCACGGCGCCTCAGTGCACGGGGAGAAGAACTGGTCTAGTAGTAAAGAACTCATACACTCACATTATACCTCGGTTCGAGATAGACACTGGCTCGTCCATCTATGAAGATATCTGCTTGGGAACAACATGGTCACCGTGCTCGATGTAGGGAGTCACAGAGAGCCAGGCTTGCTGAGTTGATGGGCGCCAACAGGAGGGGGCTTGCGTATATTGAATGGCGTTCGGGCGACCTCTAGAACCTCATGTCTTGTTGGTGATGGATCTTCTGCTGTTAGGTGCTGACATCACATGATCCTCGGCGACAGGGGTGGACAAGTGCTCTCTCGGGGAGGGCTCTGGTGTAGGCGCCCTGGGTGATGTTGTGGAAGGATCCTTTGGCTAGGGGAGCGCTTGCTCGGCCGGCGACTTACTGTCACTTACGTTTTACTTCTTTTGACCTCACAGTCTCACTCTGTTGCCTGGAGCAGGAATCTTTTTTCTATTGATTTCTTTTTTTTTCTTTTTCCTTGTTATTTATAAATTTTGTATATTCATCACCATCACTGTGCATCTGGGCCATCCGGTAGGTAGGGGAGCCTCCGTCTGCCTCTGCTTTGCTTTGCTGGGTGTTTTTTATCGACAGCTGTTCATCCTTCTCTCGTTTTTTGACCTGGGGGGGTGGCGCCGCTTCCTAGGGCGATAGGCTGACCAGTGGTATCCTGCCCACACACCGCACATTTATATTCTTCTTCGGGCGCAAGGACACCCATAATCTTAGTACCTTTGTTGTTCGGCTGCTTTCAAATAGCACAAAAGTGCGGTATCCTAGATGTTGGGATGGTCGGTAAATGGAAATTCCACATGGTGTGGGCCATTTTTTGCTCTGTACACTTCTACGTCATTATCTCCCGACACTATCCGCCGCTATTCTTTTTACTGCCTCGGGTTTCATCGTGGGCGGCATCCACTGTAGCACACTTTGGATCTATTCTCTTTGTCATGATTGCTCCATCCTGAAATGTCTCATGAGGGTTGGTCCACTCCAATCGTTTTCGTGCAGGCCCTTGTCGTACTTCAGCTAGCGCTGCTGCTGTTAACGTGGCATAATACCAACTTATAAGGGCCCGCGACGCGGTTAACAAAGTGGGCGATGCCCACTCAGGCCGACGCAGGGCAGGTCCAGCTAAATATGCTGGCTAATTAAAGAAATACGAAAGCCTTGTTGGCCTGCGGCCCTTGAGGATCCGTAATTACCAGTGTCCCCTGGTCTATGTAGCAATGACCTCCCTCTAAGTCTTCGTTTAGAATCTACTTAAAATCACGGGCACGATAGGTGCGGACATTCTTATTTCTATCTATCTTGGCTACTTAAAACAAATTGGAATTAACCCAAGTCACACGGCTAGCCTAAGCTAACAGTTACGGCTAACACCACACACTGAGAAGTTACAGACAGGAGGGTAAAACACGTTTCACGTCCTCAAAAGGGGTAAAAGTTAACACCTTCGGTTTGGCACTAGCTTTGAGATAAACTGTCTCAAGCCTCTTTGTCTGTCTGGTTCTAAGATGCATCAGTCTTTATACAGGTCTGCGTGCTATGGCTCGCCAGAGTGAAAATATTTCTTCATATGGAGTTACGACCGGACAACCCTTCAAATGATTTGGTCTTGGGGGCTAGTGGACCGTTTGAAATAATCTTTAACCTAACCATCTCCGAATTCTCCGCTAGTCTAAAATTATTGTTTCTCTGTGAATGATGACCAACCATTTGTTTAAAGTTTCTCTCTAATCTAAATGTTTTACGGTCTGACTTGTAAGGTAGGCCCACATCAAGGTTTGATGACCTCCATGGGTTCAATGTGTGTCCATACTGAATGCTGATGACATGGAATCTTGACTAGTAGTTTTCTTTATCTAACATAGTCATTCCATAAAATACTGTCCTATACGGGCTAACAGTTGTAGCTCACTTACTAGTCAAACCCTGTTACATACGCGCCGGGGCCCGCCAAAGTGTATCCCGTTGGGAGGACACTTTAGTCCCAAACAAAAATGACTAATCCCTAAAAAACATTTCGGGGTTCAGGTTATCCCACCAAGAATCAAGTTCGGAATGGAATACAACAATCATACTATGATGGTATGATGGCTGAAGATCAATGCTAATAACATTTGAAGATTTAATTGTACGTGGTGGGGAACTGGTGGACATCGTCAAGGTACTTAAGTAGGGGCTGATTGACATCGTTAAGGTTACATAAGTAGGGGAGATGGAAACAATCAAAGGACATAAGTAGGTGACTGATGGACTAATCAAGGACATAAGTAGGGACTGATGGAACATAATCACGGGACATAAGTACTTGAGGGAGATGGACATGGTACGGACCATTCGCCCTAATAATGGGGCACAAATATGACAGTTAATGGAACTGACCAATCATCAACCAACTAGCAAACCGCTTCTTTATGGGTTCGATAGTTATCACATATCTCTTCAAAAATACATTCTAAAACATAATTACATTCATGATAAGCGATGGTTAACGTCCGCAACGGAGAACTGGAACCACACCGGCGTGGAGCCATAAAATTAAGTCTATCCCCCTCCACTTCAACTGAAGAGGGTGGATCAACAATAAAATAATGTACCCAAATGAAAATGGAACCCCGAAACTTGGTGGTCCGGTATGGGAAACAAGGGTAAGTTCCTCAATATTAATAAAGTGGACTGTACCGGTTCTAACAATAACCGGACATAATGCAAAGGCTTGGAAACCATGGCACATCAACAAACTTAATGGTACTCAAAGGAGCCACTGGATAAATCGTTAAATCACATATGTTAGTGGCAAAACCAAAAAAAAAATAACTGGAAACTTTCAACCAATCATGAAGCAAAAATGGAGTCAATATTATAATAAGACCTGGGATGATGCCCAACATTCGTGGCGGGAGACATGTATTTTCGTTAAACCATTATTTCATTAGGTACAAATGGCCAAGCACAAACGCAAATCTGAGCAAAATCTTGCTTTCAGAAGCATAGCAAATAACAAAGGGACATAAAAAGTATGGTCAAAGTTTTACAGAAAAAAAAAAAAACAAAAGTTGAGATAAGAGTATGTATTATAGATAACCTTACTTGCTACCACATATCTATATATCTCAGTCAGAATTATTCTGGAATAGTGTGATGACTACGTTATGTGTCTAGGGTATGTGTATGATGAAGTGTAAGTCACAACAACAGACAGATAAACAATTTAATTTAATCCACTACTCTTGACAACACTGTGACACTCACATACATATAACACTCTACAAGGATATCTTAAAAGAGTCACTGATAACTTTTCAAATAACAATATGTATTCATTACTGGCATGAATGATATGTGTCCTGATTCAACTACAAGGGAACCAGGAATCACAATCAATTTAAATTACAAGTTATATGTACAGAATTTACCAATATGAATATAGTAGTGACATATATTATTACAAATATCCTATGTGTGTCAGTTGTGTAGTAGTAAAATGAGGTAAATACTGGTTTTGTTTTGTTCAAGCTCTGTTGGTATTTGTCATCATGACTTCAATAGTTTGTCTTTAGGGACTAGTATTGGAGATGTTCTCAGTTCCTGATATTAAGACAATTAAATTCCCCTCTGAATGTTATTTTTATAAAGTCATTTCAAGATGAGGGGACATAATGTTGAGCTCAGCTGGCCAAATCAGCTTATCTTGCGTGATGGCGGCAGGAAAAGACTCCTCTGCTCGAATTCTCCTCTGGGCTCTGGAGACACCTCACTGATAGCTAAATGGACCAAGGAGTATGCTGTCCGACTCTGGATTCAGCAAAGCTCTGACCAGGTGCAGCTCAATACCATCAAGACCACGGTCCCTGAAAACAAGAAGGATGTACCTTCTACTTCATAACTAATTGATACTCTAGTTTTTACACTGAGCACAATACATCACAAACATTGAGTTCAGAGCGTTAGGCCAACTGTCAGCTTCATCTGAAATACTTTATACCAGTATTAACCTCCTTAATGGTTACTACGCCTCTGCACTTCCAGCATTACTTCTTTCTAGTCAATCATCTAGGTGTCAGTGTACTGTTTGGCCATTCCATGCAGTTTTACTTTCCTCCGACACCTTCTGTTCAGGCTGGAGCATTATAGGCTTTACCTCACGTTTGCCACTGAACTACACATATATATACAGGCATAAATTAACAATTCACATTCAATTTTTCATTAAAAGATACTGAATGGTTCAAGCTTACCACAATTTCATGGAAATAAACACAGATACGTTGATTAGCAATGAATTCTGGCACATTTACTGGCACAAATTCCCATCTGCTTATGTTCCAGGCTTTTATTTTAGCAAAAATATGAGCTGGCTTCAACGCACTGATGCTTTATCAAGCTTATTTAAACAAGTGGTTTCGAACTAACGCTCCTAAGTGATTATATCAGCGAGTCTAGCCAATGAGGCCCCGTTTCGACAAGTGTTTGAAAAAATGTTACCTTCCCCCGTCTCCCCTAACAACGAAAGATAGTATTTATAGCCCGACCAATCGTGGTTAGTCTTTCATTTGTTGCGCTCCAATCAATTTGGAGTTTACATGGTAGGCTAATTCTGTAACGTGAGGTTTTTCAAACACGTTATAAAAAAAATTTTATGAGCAGAAATGATTTCATGCTGTCAGGCATCCCCAATATTTTATTTTGGCTATAACTTGTTAATTCCTAGACTATTTGCATAACGTTGTACATATTCTTTGTCAGCAAACCCTAAGGAACCCAAATATCCAAATTTAAAAGCGCTAAGTGGCTGCGTTCAAAATATGTATTTTCTACCTCCTGTTTCGAAGATGTGCTGTCTGGGTACTGTTATGTTTTCAACCGTAAACCCATCTATTGTTATCTTTCCTAATAAGCGTTTTTTGTGATTTTAAAACCTAACTCTGGGAAGGGTAATGTATTTTATCACTGTCCGTCTGAAAAAAAGTTAGTGCATGTAGTCTTACACGCGTGATGGCAGCATTTGTGTATCGCGCGACGCGTGTTGCATGCGTTCCTGATTTTCAGCCCTCCCTCTCTCTTTATCCTTTTGTCCATCTGTTCGTTCGTTTTGGTAACGTAGTGTAGAAAAAGACATGAATGGAATTTAAAATTTAGGTCAACTTGCATATTTCAAGGTTTTTCTTAGAAAGGCAGCACATTTTATCGTGTGTTTGGGAAACGCGTGTATGTTGCAGAAGGCCTTTAATATCAACGTGAAACGTTACAATTTGCATACGCAGTAGAAAACAAGGGGATTTCGAGTACAGTCATTGTGACAGCACTGTTATTTACCATTGCTCTTTTCTTTATTAATTTTATTTGTTAGGCTTCATATTTACCTGATAATTTATATATGTGGATTAGAATATTCCACGACACCTCCCCTCTTAAAACAGACATTATATGTCAGTCCTTTATTCTATATACACATAGAGAAATTTATTATTATTTCTGGGGTTTACGGTGATTCTCATCACACGGATGGCGGCTTAAAAAATCCGCTCCCAGATTGGTTTTTCCAGATATATACTCAATGCTAAAATTATATGGAGCCAAAAGTAAAGACCATCGGAGTAACCTGGAGTTCTCATGCCTAGCCTGTGCTAGAAACGATAAAGGTTTGTGGTCTGTTTGCAACTTAAATGCCTTCCCATATAGATAAATATTGAATTTCTTTATCGCCCATATTACTGCAAGACATTCTTTTTCGCTAGTTGAGTAATTGATTTCGGCTTTATTCAATTTTCTGCTAGCATATGCCACTGGGCTTAATTCCCCATCCAATGCATCAGATCTCTGTAGTAGAGTTGCACCCAGCCCAATATTACTTGCATCCGTCCTTACTATGAATTCTTGACTTAAGTCAGGTAATTTCAAAATAGGTTTACTTGTGAGCTTTTCCTTCAATTCTTGGTAAGTCATTTCACATTGTGGTGTCCATGTAATGCGATCTGGATGTCCTTTACGTGTCAATTCAGTTAACGGTGCACATATGGAATTAAAGTTTTTGATATACTTCTGGTAGAAACCACATAATGAGACAAAGGATCTCACGTCCTTCTTGGTTTGTGGTCTCGGGGCTTTCTGTAGTTTCTCTAAGTTCTTTGGGTCAGGGGTCATGTTTCCCTGATAAACTGTGTGTCCCAAAAATTCCAATTCTTTACATCCAACGCAACATTTGGTTGGTCGGGCTGTTAAATTTGCCTCCCTAAGTCGATCAAACAGCATGTTCAGAGAGTCAATGTGTTCCTCAAATGTTTCTGTTGCTATAAGGATATCATCCATCGAATTTGTTATCCAGGGATTATTCAGAGGATCCAATAATTTTCTCATCATTCTAGAGAAGACACTAGGCGCATTCTTCAATCCAAATGGCAATCTATTAAACTCATAGTGTCCTTCTGAGGTACTAAAAGCTAGGTATGGTCTAACCTCAGGCTTTACTGGAATCTGATAGTATCCTTTACTCAGATCCACTTTTGAGAAATATTTAGCTTTATTTAGCCTGGCAAACAGCTGATTTGTATCCGGCAATGGATCCACCTGTCCTTCTGTAATAGCATTCAGTCTCCTGTAATCTATACAGAGTCTATGTTCTCCAGAGGGCTTCCTTAAGAGTACAACACCGGAACTATACGAAGATTCACTGTGCGAAATAATTCCTTCCTTCAATAGATAGTCTATCTCTTCCTTCAAAGCTTTCTCCTTAGCAAACGGAATCGAATATGGTTTCATACAGACAGGTGTGGAGTCTATTAGTTTCATATCATATTCCAATAGGTTTGTATGCCCTGGTCGGTCTGTTAACACCTCTGCATGATTATTTAGAACCTGTTGCACTCTCTCTTTCTGAGTTTTCGTTAAATGTGTACTGATTTTCACCTGTGCTGCTGTCTCACAGGGGTGTAATGGATATTCAAATGATGAAAGTGGTTCCTTTTTCATCTCCATGGCGATGGACAAGGTCAACAAGTGTGTCTCTTCCTGATGTTCTCTTTCCAAATATTTCTTCAGGAGATTCACATGATAGATTTTTTCTTTCCCCTTCTTATCTATCTTATAATTTGTTCTAGACACCTTCTCTAGAACTGTATATGGACCCTGCCATCCAATTTGTAACTTATTCTGACTCCCAGGCAAAAGAAGCAGTACTTTCTCTCCCACAGCCAAATTTCTGTCTTTCGCCTTCCTGTTATAATAGGCAGCATGTTTCTTCCTGGCTTGTTTCAAATTTTCATTGGCAAGTTTCCAGCCAGTTTTTAACCGAGTGGTCAGCTCATTCACATATTGGTATGAAGATGTAATGTTTTCCTCTGCCTTTTCATCAGTCCACGTTCTTAACAAAGCTTCGAGTGGACCTTTTATTGGCCTTCCAAACAATAATGTTGCCGGGGCCATACCGGTTGAACTATGGGGTACCTCCCGATAAGCAAAGAGGGCGGCGTGCAGGTACTGGTCCCATGTATCTGGTTTTTCGTGTGCCAACTTTCTCAGGATCGACATCAATGTGCCGTTAAATCTTTCCACTTGGCCGTTCCCTTGGGGATGATACACACTACAATGGAAGTGTTTGGCCTGGAAGATCCTGAAAACTTCTTCAGTAAGTTTCCCCTTGAACTGAGAGCCATTATCAGTCAAGATTTGATTGGGAAAGCCTAACCTTGTGAAAATTGTGAGCAATACCTCTGCCACATGTTTTGAATCAATTGATGACAGGGCTACTGCCTCTCCCCACATAGAACAAGTGTCCACCAGAGTCAGAATGTAGCTGTTCCTTCTCTCGCTTCGGGTGAGAGGTCCCACAAGATCCACGGCAACTCTCTCAAAGGGTGTTCCCACTATGGGCATTTCCCCCAGAGTTGCTGGTGCAGTCCAATGTTTAGGTGCTACTCGTTGGCACTCTGGACAGGATTTTACATATCGTTTGATATCTTCAGTTATTCCCGGCCAGAAATAGTGACAAGCTATTCGCTGTCCTGTTGCGCTGATTCCCATATGACCACTGAAGGGAATCGCATGCCCTAGTTCCAACACTTTAGTCCTATATGAAGTGGGAAGGACCAGCTGTCCGTGACCATTGGATTCAGATCCAGCCTTCCTATATATTAGTTTGTTCTTCATATAAAACTCTCCCTTGCCTGGAGGTGTATGAGATTTGGGCAACTTCTTGAAACATGGCTTGAGTGTTTTGTCCTCAGCCTGTGCCTTCCTCATCTCATCTGGGTGAGTATTTATGGGATTTTCCTCCTCCTTTTTTGACTGTGATCTGGTCTGCACTGTTGCCAATATCACAGGTCTCTTGGGATTCCCCAAGAAGACATATCTACACCCCAATATTAGAGGGTAGATTGGCTCATTTATCACTGCTGCTTTTATGATTCCTTCCACATATCGCGTTTTCACTTTTATTCGGGCGACGGGAAGTGTCATGGTAGCTACATCCTTGGTTGCAGTTTGAATCTCCACTGTTTCCGTGGTGTATTGATCGGCCTGCACCAGGTGAGAACTCACAACGGAATCGTAATCTAAACCGGTATCATATAAACATCTTATAGTGACACCATTACAGATGACATCTTCACACACTGGGGGGTGGTATGGTTCCTGTAGTTCTTCAGGTTTGACCTTCTTTTCCTTTTTTCCCCGATGTCATAGCAGCACAATGAGGAGGTTTCCTTCTACAATGGTCAGTGTCATGATTGTTCATCTTACAATTTTTACACCACCTTTTTCCTTGGTTGAAAGATTTTCTTTCATCATATTTCCTTTCATCGAATTGTGGGAATTTATTTTTATTTTCATACCGTGGCCTATCAAACTGGTGCTTACCTTTATTTTGATCTCTAGGATCAAATTTATTAAAGTTCTGTGGTGCCCTAAAGTTATCCACTTGTTTCTTTTTATTACCTGTTACCTCTGCTTGAGCTGCTTGATACCTTTCAGCAACATTTAGCAACTCACCCAGCCTCTCTGCACCTTGTTCCATGAGAAACTTTCTCAGGTCTGGAGCCATGGACTCTCTTAATTGCTCTATAAGGACCATTTCCTTAAGATCTTGGGTTTTCCCCAGAGAAGTCCATTTCTCCAAGTATGTCTCTATTCGTGCAGAGAACTGGTGATAGGTTTCACCTGACAGTAGTTTAGCATTCCTAAATTTTTTTCCTGTAAAACTCTGCATTCTTTTCATACCTTAACAAAAGAGCCTGCTTTAGCATGTCATAATTTTCCTGATCACCTCTGCTCATTTTGGCAAAAACTTCATAAGCTGCCCCACGAAGTCCTTGAGATAACTTTAAGCTCCACCTTTCTCTCTCTAACCCATACGTGGTAGCTAATAGCTCATACCTATTTAGGTAGCTCTCTATATCATCGTCTTTCTCAACAAAATGATCTAAATGAAAATTCATAGCTGAGGTTGAGGCTCCTTGAGTAACCGTAGCATCAGAGGCAAAGGGACTGGCACCATTTTCAGGAGCATGGCCCTGAAACTCAAACTCCCTTAGTCGTAATTCATGTTCCCTTTGTAATCTTTTCTCCTCTTTTTCTGCTTCCCTCTCTGCAGCTAATCTCTTCTCTTCTCTTTCTGCAGCTAATTTCTTCTCTTCTCTTTCTGCAGCCTGTCTTCTTTCCTCGGCTTCCAATGCTTTAGCCTCTTTGTCAGCCTCAATCTGCAACCTCTTAATTTCCTTGTCAGCCTCTAACTTTCTTTCGGCCTCTTTTTCTAATCTTCTTTCTTCGCGTTCAATAAATTTGTCACATTCCGTAGTGACATAGGCAACCATAACTTGCCCATCTAATCCTAACTCTTTTGCAGTCTGTACAGCAGCAGATCGAAACTTGGCCAGGTCCGCCATTGTCTATCAGGTAAGTTTATAAAATGTCTAACTAACAATTAAATCTCTAATTATACATCTAATGGACAACACAGGCACCGTGAGCTCAACCTTATTTACTTCCACCCAAGGATACCTTTTAATTCTTATATTCCCTGAAGTGAATTACCCCCAATATTTTTAATAGGGAAAGATTCAAAATCCTAAGAGCGAGACCCCAATATATGTGGTGAAGTGGGATGTTATAAATATTTATAGGGGACTTAGTGTACTGACTGAGATCAGCTGTGAAGGTATCTATATCTATTAAGAGTAGTGTATTATAGATAACCTTACTTGCTACCACATATCTATATATCTCAGTCAGAATTATTCTGGAATAGTGTGATGACTACGTTATGTGTCTAGGGTATGTGTATGATGAAGTGTAAGTCACAACAACAGACAGATAAACAATTTAATTTAATCCACTACACTTGACAACACTGTGACACTCACATACATATAACACTCTACAAGGATATCTTAAAAGAGTCACTGATAACTTTTCAAATAACAATATGTATTCATTACTGGCATGAATGAATATGTGTCCTGATTCAACTACAAGGGAACCAGGAATCACAATCAATTTAAATTACAAGTTATATGTACAGAATTTACCAATATGAATATAGTAGTGACATATATTATTACAAATATCCTATGTGTGTCAGTTGTGTAGTAGTAGTAAAATGAGGTAATACTGGTTTTGTTTTGTTCAAGCTCTGTTGGTATTTGTCATCATGACTTCAATAGTTTGTCTTTAGGGACTAGTATTGGAGATGTTCTCAGTTCCTGATATTAAGACAATTAAATTCCCCTCTGAATGTTATTTTTATAAAGTCATTTCAAGATGAGGGGACATAATGTTGAGCTCAGCTGGCCAAATCAGCTTATCTTGCGTGATGGCGGCAGGAAAGGACTCCTCTGCTCGAATTCTCCTCTGGGCTCTGGAGACACCTCACTGATAGCTAAATGGACCAAGGAGTATGCTGTCCGACTCTGGATTCAGCAAAGCTCTGACCAGGTGCAGCTCAATACCATCAAGACCACGGTCCCTGAAAACAAGAAGGATGTACCTTCTACTTCATAACTAATTGATACTCTAGTTTTACACTGAGCACAATACAACACAAACATTGAGTTCAGAGCGTTAGGCCAACTGTCAGCTTCATCTGAAATACTTTATACCAGTATTAACCTCCTTAATGGTTACTACGCCTCTGCACTTCCAGCATTACTTCTTTCTAGTCAATCATCTAGGTGTCAGTGTACTGTTTGGCCATTCCATGCAGTTTTACTTTCCTCCGACACCTTCTGTTCAGGCTGGAGCATTATAGGCTTTACCTCACGTTTGCCACTGAACTACACATATATATACAGGCATAAATTAACAATTCACATTCAATTTTTCATTAAAAGATACTGAATGGTTCAAGCTTACCACAATTTCATGGAAATAAACACAGATACGTTGATTAGCAATGAATTCTGGTACATTTACTGGCACAAATTCCCATCTGCTTATGTTCCAGGCTTTTATTTTAGCAAAAATATGAGCTGGCTTCAACGCACTGATGCTTTATCAAGCTTATTTAAACAAGTGGTTTCGAACTAACGCTCCTAAGTGATTATATCAGCGAGTCTAGCCAATGAGGCCCCGTTTCGACAAGTGTTTGAAAAAATGTTACCTTCCCCCGTCTCCCCTAACAACGAAAGATAGTATTTATAGCCCGACCAATCGTGGTTAGTCTTTCATTTGTTGCGCTCCAATCAATTTGGAGTTTACATGGTAGGCTAATTCTGTAACGTGAGGTTTTTCAAACACGTTATAAAAAAAATTTTATGAGCAGAAATGATTTCATGCTGTCAGGCATCCCCAATATTTTATTTTGGCTATAACTTGTTAATTCCTAGACTATTTGCATAACGTTGTACATATTCTTTGTCAGCAAACCCTAAGGAACCCAAATATCCAAATTTAAAAGCGCTAAGTGGCTGCGTTCAAAATATGTATTTTCTACCTCCTGTTTCGAAGATGTGCTGTCTGGGTACTGTTATGTTTTCAACCGTAAACCCATCTATTGTTATCTTTCCTAATAAGCGTTTTTGTGATTTTAAAACCTAACTCTGGGATGGGTAATGTATTTTATCACTGTCCGTCTGAAAAAAAGTTAGTGCATGTAGTCTTACACGCGTGATGGCAGCATTTGTGTATCGCGCGACGCGTGTTGCATGCGTTCCTGATTTTCAGCCCTCCCTCTCTCTTTATCCTTTTGTCCATCTGTTCGTTCGTTTTGGTAACATAGTGTAGAAAAAGACATGAATGGAATTTAAAATTTAGGTCAACTTGCATATTTCAAGGTTTTTCTTAGAAAGGCAGCACATTTTATCGTGTGTTTGGGAAACGCGTGTATGTTGCAGAAGGCCTTTAATATCAACGTGAAACGTTACAATTTGCATACGCAGTAGAAAACAAGGGGATTTCGAGTACAGTCATTGTGACAGCACTGTTATTTACCATTGCTCTTTTCTTTATCAATTTTATTTGTTAGGCTTCATATTTACCTGATAATTTATATATGTGGATTAGAATATTCCACGACATATGAGGACTACACTGTTCTTTTGAATCGGGATATCCATCATCAATGTTTGAAAGGAGGCCGCAAGGGTAACTGTTCATGTACTGGGAGATTCATCAATGTTTTCCTTGCGGATTAAAATGTAATAGTTCTCCATAAATAGAAATTCCTGGACTTTATGGCAGAACATGCAAACCTGACAAAAGTTCGTAACCGAGATGTCCAGGGATGCACAACAGTTGGTCTTCACTGCAACATCAGGATTAAACAATTCAGCAGCGGAAGCATTGGGCAAGAGACTTGCTTCGTAAAACACGAGAATCAGGGTGGACATCATACTAGAAAAACGATTTCAGGGCTGGAAATGTCGAAATGACAGGAGCTGGCATCTTGAAGTATGCAAAATTCAATTTTTAAACATCTTCGCAAAAATGTTCATTGCTTCCAATCTCACAATGTCTTGCGATGACAGGCGAGGATCGTGCTGTATAGGTTGGGGTGTAGGGACAATGGCATGGACAACATGAGTGGACGGGACAGAGCTTCGTGGTGGAGGCTGTGGAATGGTAGGTGGACAACGGGGTTGAATGCGTAATCTACGGGATGGAGGTGTGACAGGTGGAGGTGGAGGCGGAGGGGAGGGACTACGGTGAGGATAATGAACATAACCACGGGAGTGAGGAATACGGGGACGCACATGGGCGGCCTGCTGGAGAAGGTACTTAGGAAGGGGAGCAGAATCGCCAGATGATGTCGAATGACGACGTTTAGAAGTAAAACGAGCTGGGGTAGGAGGAAGATCAGGTTCAGTGTCGGAAGAAGCAGAATCGGGGTAACTGTCAAGATCTGAGGGAGGGGGAGGAAAACAATCAGAGGTTGGAAGGGCAGGTTCAACTTCCAAAAAGTCGGAATCAAGGGCGGTATCAAGGTCGGAGGAAGGTGGATGAAGATAATCAGAGGGAGGAAAAGCGGGGTTAGATGAGATATGAGCAGAGGGAGGAGGGGAGGACACGACAGGAGTTGTTGTAACTGGAGGTATAATAACATCATGCTGAGGCGGAGTATGAGAGGGGCCCGGAGTAATGGAGGGTAACTCAGCTAAACGCGCGTCACGGGCGTGGATACGGGAGTACAGTTCAGGAGGAGGGATAGGACCTTCAGAGGTGGAACAAGAACGATAACTTTTGGTTCGATCAACTATATGGGAATGATGTGGTGTCTTCAATTTTTCTACCACTGTCTGTGTGCCGATACTTCTGGTTTTTTCTGTGTGTGTTACAACACGGACCATTCGACGTGTCTCCGTTTGTGTAGCAACACTACACATTGCCTTCAATCTGCCCTCGGATTTCCGTTTTGATACGCGTTGCGTGGTATTCCCATGCTTGCACTGTGTCTTCTCTGTGTCGATCACGTCAATGTGTAGGTCTCTGTTGGTTTGCGTACCCGATCTTATTGAGCATATATGTGCCTTCCAACGCCCTTTTGATGTCATGTCACAGCTGCGTTCGTTTCTACGTGGATTATTGTTGACCACCCATATCGTTGTTGGTCTTATCTCTGCAAGGAGATTTCTCATTTTCATTCTATGCCTTCTCCTGTTCAGGCTGTTCCAATGTCCTGACTTGGAAATTGGGAAGACCCTCGCCTGACTGTGTGGTGTTCTGCTTTCCGCCATCCTATCAGGCGTTCTGTCTTGGTGTTGAGTGCGCTGACCAAACTGTTGGCGATAAGATCCCGGCAATGGAGTATCGCACGGCTGTAACATGGATGGTTGCTGCCAAGACTGACGGTAATGACTGATGTCCATTGGCTCTTCATCTGTGTGATCGTGTGCACGAGGTTCACGCCCAAGTCTATTTGCAAACCGTTTCTTCACATTGTCTTCATTTATTGCTATTTGAATGGCATCAAGGATTGTCTGTGGGTCTTTCCTTATTAAATGAAGTTTCAGCGCATCTGACTGGAGACCATCGATAAAAATGCCAACAAGTTGGTTTTCCGTATCAGTAGACGCAGAGGAAGGTTCCACTAAAGCATCTTCAGCCAGGTTTAACAACCTATCGGCATAAAACTGAACCGACTCGTGACGGTCCTGATGGAGTCCGCGAAGCAAAGTCCAAGCGTGTTGGTGGTCCTTAACGGAAGAGTAACGGCGGGTGAGCTCCTTCTGTAGAGAGGCGAAGGTCTCGTCTGGAAATAACTGTGCCCGGCGACGTAGATAGTCAGTGACAAGTGACTGAGATGATAAGAAGGCAACACGTTTGCGATCGGCATCAGTGGCTGATGGAATCAATGAAGTAAATTTCTCAATGTCACGTAACCACTGCCGAAAAGTGGACGGATCGCCACAAAAAGGCTTAACAATGTTATTGATGTTGTGCAGATTTGCACTCTGTGTAACCAAGCTAAGGGTGGTAGCAATAGCTTGTAGAGAACTATTAGGAACTTCAGCGTTATCTGGCAATGGTTGACTCAACGCATGCTGTTGTTGCATGTCATGTATCTGCTGTTGTAATAACAGATTTTGTTGTTGGAGCAATTGTACTTGATTTTCAAACTGCTGTTGCATATTTGGATCCATCATGTATAAGCTGTACCACACCGAAAATGACAATCTCTGGTGTGTGAAAGGTCACGGGCACCAAAAGTCAAACTATGTGACCGGGTGAAGGAAGGGTACGGCACCAAAAGTCAAACTATGTAGCCGGGAGAGTAGATCGTGATAGTGGATTTTGTGGAAGGGATGTAATTCTGTATTTTACTTGATATAAGGGAAATAATCCCAGGACTTTTCTTATTGTGTTTCTTCTGGTAAATACTGGTTAATCACCAGAGTTAGTAATTCCAGAAGGAAGGAACAACCCAGGTAATTGGTAGATCTCATATGTGCCTTGATGGATTCTAAATTGATCTTGAAGGGGTGGTAAGTAATTAGCAACTCAAACGGTCAATGGAAACTTTCAATGATGCAGAGCATTTGATAAGTCCAAATGGTTATAAAAGATGTTCTTTATTTTCGTTTCGTATTTCATGTAAATAGTGGCAGCTCGAGATAAATTTCTGGTGGGGGAAAGCAAAACTGCCAGCTTTAGCCTCCAAGGCGAAAGGCTTACGGCTCCTTAATACTCTAGTCGTTTTATGATCTGTGGAAATCCTAGCGAAATAAAATACGATTCGAGACTTCAATCAAAACTAGTTCGAACTTACTTCAAGTGGAATGAACCACTCGCATAATCGTGGCAGGGGTTAGCGCTGGTTCACTAACCTTCCTGGTCGGTAGGAGGTCTCTAGATAAAACGTAGGAGTCAAGGGCTTTTGTTCAATAGTAGTCGTAGCGCCAGGTTGCTCCAAACCTAAACTAAAGAACTTTTTTTTTTTTTTTTTTATTTTTTTTTTTTTATTTTTTTTTTTTTTTAAAAACCTTTATTGGGTCTAAGATTTTAAACAACATCAATGTTATATACAAGAATGACATTTGTAAGATATGACATCCCCCCCCCCCCCCATATCCCCAAATAAGCAGTGCAACATATCACAAAGCAATATTTACATTATAATATTAAAAGATAAATGGCAAAAGGTACAAAACCTGTCCTTCCCACTTCCCTCCCAATTTAAAACATTTTGTGAAACCAAACCCCCATTTCCAAACAAATCTTAACACAAATTCCGACAATATTATAACATACATAATAGGCAAACCATAGTTGATGGTAGATGAAAGTATGAATGAGTGATGGTACAATGGGTATTTATAGTATGAACACAGCAAATTATCAAAGTTACATTGCCTTCTGTAAAGACTCAGGGTCACAGAAGGCGTGATGCATAATATTTAAAGTATATTATTCAAACAAAAAACTTATCTATTTTAAACTTGTCTTGTTATGTCATCTGTTATTTGTTCATATATTTGTGAAAATATTCTACTGTCGTAATGTATGCCGTCATGTACTGCCCTATTCCTACATATCCATACTAAATATCTAAATTCAGCTAAAAGAGTTAATAATTTAAGTTCTGTCTGTCTCTGTAACGAAGGTAAAGTATTTAACATGACCGCTTGGTACATGTTAAGTGATTGCGGTGTTTTGGAAGCTATCAGTGTTCTTAGTTTGTTTAGTGTGGGGGCCACTGTTTTACATGTGTAAAACAGGTGGTCCTCTGTTTCTATTGTGTTGCTACTGCACAGTTTACACTTTGGGGGCGCTTTGCCAGCTTTTTTTGCCGATCGCTCACTCACAATAGGTGTTAAACTGTACAGTAACCTGTATGTGACTTGTTTGGCTTGTGGCTTAACGTCTAATGCATGAATGTTTGTGAAGCTTTGCGTGTAGTCTGTTATGAAAAGGTTGTACCCTCGTTTAATCCGTGTACCTAAATAAGGTTCTTGTGCCCCTACTAAAAGTTTGTATATTAGTTTAGTGTCTTGTTTTACTAGATGTTCGTTTCCTTTTAAGTTTTGTAAGCATATCTTATAAAAGGGTGGTGGGGTACCAAAGAAATGGGGTTGATTATTTTCTAATTTATGTAACTTAATTAACCTTAATCCTATATAATAATGTGCTAAAGGGTACATCCTTGAATTTTTTATAACCTCCCCTATATACTTAATCCTTAAAGCTTTAATTTTAGTGTTAATGTCCTGTAGGGCTATCCCCCCTTTGTTCTTAGGTTGTATTAAAGTTAAAAGCTTTATACCTCTAATCGTATTCCTAAAAATTCCTAAAATAAAATCCCTAATCAGTACATTTATTTTAGTTACAATTGATTTTGGCATGATTTGGACATTTGCTGTATAAATTATTTTTGGCATAATGAAACAGTTCACTATGACGCTTCTCCCAAAAATGGTAGTTGTCTTATATTTATACCTTTCTAACATGTTTTGGATTTTATCTAATAATTTTACCCACGTTTCTGTATTGGGGTCATGAGGGTTGCAGGAATAATGTAATCCATATATTTTGATTCTGTTAACTTGCGTTAACTGAAAGGGGAAATCTGTTTTATTTGCCCATCTGCCTAATCCCATTATACTAGATTTCTGAACATTTAGTTTGGATTCGTTAGCGTATCCAAACTCTGTAAAGACTTCCAATATGTTTTTTATAGAATCTATTGTTCCTGGAGAGAAATATAGTATCATCAGCGTACGCCAACAATTTCCTTTCTCCTCTACCAGGAACAAAGGTTCCCGTGATGTTTACGTCCTGCCTTATTTTTTCTAGAACTGGTTCTAGTGTTAGTACGTATAAAAGGGGCGATAAACAACAACCCTGTCTCACTGACCTTGACAGCCTTATTGGTTCACTTAAACTATGGTTAATTAATTAATATTCTACTGTGTGGTTTCTTGTATAATATTTCTACCCATGTTCTGAAGTATTCCCCTATGTTGTTTGCTTGTAAAGTTTTATGTAAGAAGGAATGCGATACTCTGTCAAAGGCTTTCTCCTGATCTAGTGATAATGTTGCACTTTGACACTGTCTATCATGCGTGTATGTAATCAAATCTCTTATAAAATGTGTATGTCTACAAATGTTTCTACCATGGACACTACATTGTTGATCTGTATGTATCATTTTTTCCATAAATGGTTTGAGCTTCAGAGTGAGAGCTTTGGCCAGAATTTTATAATCAGTATTTAACAGTGAAATAGGCCTGTAATTTTTGATTGACTTTTTGTCAGCATTGTCTTTAGGTAGTAACGTAATAAAGGATTCGTTCAAACTATTTGGAAGCTCTCCTTTCTGGAAGGCTTCTTCAAATACTTTAATTAATAAAGGGCCTAAAATCGGGAAAAAGAAAAAGTAAAATTCTGCAGTCAACCCGTCTGGCCCGGGTGATTTATTTTTTTGGAAAGTACTGATAGCTTCCCTTAAATTTTCCAAAGTTAAAGTTTCATCTAATTTCCTACTCTCATCTTCACTCAAACGCTTTGTATAGTGTAGGAATTTATCCTGTGTGTTTGCATTAGTTTCCTGCTTAGTGTATAATTGTGTGTAGTATTCTAAAAAGGCTTGTCTAATATTAGTGTCTTCTGTCTGATGTTGACCATTCATATCTAATATTTCATATACCTGTCTACTGCGTTGAACGTTTTGCTCTATCTCTAAGTATTGTCTGCTGGGTATCTCTTGTGTAATAGTATTTAATTTAGTCCTGAGTAATGCCCCCTGGTATGTGTGTTGTTTGTAAATGTCTAATTGCTCTTCTAAAAAAATGAATGTGTGGGTTATTTTTATCTATCTGTTTAGTTAAGCTAATGGCATCTTCTAATAAATTTTGTTCTCTCTTAAAAGCCCTGTGTATGGTTGTAGCTAGAATCTGTGACCTATCTCTTATTGTGTTTTTTAGCAGGTCCCAATATTCTGCGATGTTATTTTTGGGAATGTCCTGCGTGTAACCCTGAATGAGCTGTGTTATTTTGTCTGTAAAGAAAGTATTTTTTAGCAAATTGTTGTTGAATTTCCAGTGCGGGGATCTCTTTAATTCTGTATGTGTGTGTCCCGTACTTAGAACTGTGTATACTGCCTGATGGTCTGTGTATTTAAGCGTACTTTTAATGTGATGAGTTTTGTGTATGCTGTAACTGTTTGTTGCGTATATTCTGTCCAGTCTAGAAGCTCGTCTAAAATATGGGTTTCTCATGTCATGAAATGTGAAAGCTTGTGTTTGCGGTTGTAGTTTTCTGTAAACGTCTACTAGGTTATGTTTGTCAATCATGGATTGTAAACGTCGTATTAATAGGGATGTTTCAATTTTCTTTTTTTGTAATTCGGGGCCAAAGGAACTCCTGTCTAAATCTGTCAAAACACAGTTAAAATCTCCTCCTATCACTAATTTGGTTCCTTTGTAGTACCTATCTATAGTGTCGTACAGTCTGTCATAAAAACTAGGCCGGTCGGTTTCCGTCGCTGGTGCGTATATATTTATGAGTGTGTGCGTGTCATGTTTGTTGTGTTTGTTTTGTATTTGAATTATGACAGTTCTGCCACAACTGTCTGTTCTATAATGTACTGTGTCCCAATCTTCATTAATTTGTAAGATGGCGACACTACTATGCCTGGGGCCTAGGGCGAACCAGCCATGTTTAAGTCCTAATCTAGTTACAATCTGACTGGCCTGTAGGTCGGTCGTAACCCCTGTCTGTTGCAAGAACAAAAAATCAGGTTTATCTGTTTTAATAAGTTTGATAATGTGCTCCAGCTTATCCCTCAAACCATTGATATTGAGGGATATTAGAACAAGGCTGCTTGACAAAGTGGTATCTGAGGGTTGGCCACTTGTTGCAAACTGTCTACCTGGCAAAGTGGCAGAGTGGCCACTTGCCATATCTAAACTACAAGGCAATGTAGTGGTCTGGGGCTGGCTACATGCCATAGATGGATTACTCGGTAGCAAAGTACTATCTAAAGATTTATCACATGTTGTAATGGGTGTACCTGTTTCACGTAGTTTACTCGACAGAGCGGTGCATAAGGGCTGACCGTTATCTGTCATTACTAAACCACTCAATACATTCATGTTTGCACTTCTTGACAAAGCGGTGCATAAGGGCTGACCGTTGTCTGTAAAATGACTACTCGACACATTAGTGACTGGTCGCTGGCTAAAGGTCGTTGTGCCCTGCTGATTAGGGCCCAACGCAGGCAACGCTGCGTTGTCAGTCCCTCTCGCCCTGACAGGGGGGAGGGTTGGTTGCCTAATTAAAACTGTGCGCATTTAAGGGTGCGTGCAGTGTTAGTTTTGTGTATAAAAACAAAAACATCAAAGAACTACCTACATTAAACACAACTCTTAAATAATAATAATAATAATAATAATAATAATAATAATAATACACACTTCCTAAACTATAGGTGTTTACATGTTTTACTTTTAAAATTACATCACTATGAAATAAAGGAAAAAAGTTCATTTCTCCGGACACCGGCAGCTCACTGTCTATTCTTGTTGTAGGTGCAACCAAGGCTTTCCTATACTTGGGAACTGGACAGGTCTGTTTGCACTGGGCCTCAGTGCACGGGGAAAGAACTTCTAGTAGTAAAATCATTCACTCACATGTTCAAAAGGCTTGTCCATCTATGAAGATATCTGCTTGGGACAACATGGCCTCCATGTCGTCCTCTTCTGTAGTTGCCGCCCAACAGGAGGGGGCTTGCGTATTGAATGGCGTCGGCGCCTCTAGAACCTCATGTCTTGTTGGTGATGATCTTCTGCTGTTAGGTGCTGACATCACATGCTCATCGGCGACAGGTGTCGACAAGTTCTCTCTCGGGGAGGGCTCTGGTGTAGGCGCCCTGGGTGATGGTGGCAAGTCTCTTCGGCTAGGGGAGCGCTTGCTCGGCGACTTACTGTCACTACGTTTTACTTCTTTTGACCTCACAGGCTCTGTTGCCTGGAGCAGGAATCTTTTTCTATTGATTTCTTTTTTTTCTTTCTTGTTATTTATAACTTTTGTATATTCATCACCTTCACTGGCATCTGGGCCATCCGGTGTAGGGAGCTCGTCTGCCCTGCTTTGCTCTGCTGGTGTTTTTTCGACAGCTGTTTCTTCCTCCCTCGTTTTCTTGACCTGGTGGGGTGGCGCCCGCTTCCTAGGGCATTGGCTGACCCAGTGGTCATCCTGCCCACACACCGCACACTGTATTCTTCTTCCGGGCAAGGACACCCATATTCTTAGTACTTTGTCTTCGGCTGCTTTCAAATGCACAAAGTGCGGTATCCTATGTTCGGATGGTCGGTATTGGAAATTCCACATGTCGTGGGCATTTTTGATCCTGTACACTTCTACGTCTTTATCTCCCGACACTTCCGCCGCTATTCTTTTTACTGCCTCGGGTTTCATCGTGGGCGGCATCCAATGTAGCACACCTTTGGATCTTTCTTTGTCATGATGCTCAATCTGAATGCTCATCTGAGGGTTGGTCCACTCCAATCTTTTTTCCGTGCAGGCCCTTGTAGTACTTCAGCTGAGCTGCTGCTGTTAACGTGGCATACCACTTATAAGGGCCCGCGAAGCGGTACAATGTGGCGATGCCACTCAGGCCGACGCCGGCTGGTCCAGCTAATATGCTGGCTATTAAAGAATACGATGCCTTGTTGGCCTGCGGCCCTGAGATCGTAATTACCAGTGTCCCTGGTCTATATAGCATGCCTCCCTCTAAGTCTTCGTTTAGATCAATTAAAATCACGGGCACGATAGGTGCGGACATTCTTATTTCTATCTTTCTTGGTACTTAAACCAAATTGGATTAAACAAAGTCACAAGGCTAGCCTAAGCTAACAGCTAAGGCTAACACCACAAACCTGAGAAGTTACAGCAGGAGGTAAAAACACGTCTTCACGTCTCAAAGGGGTAAAGATAACACCTTCGGTTTGGCACTAGCTTTGAGATAACTGTCTCAAGCTCTCTCTGTCTGTCTGGTTTCTAAGATGCATCAGTCTTTATACTGGTCTGGTGCTATGGCTCGCCAGAGGAAATATTTCTTATTGGAGTTAAGACCGGAAACCTTCAAATGATTGGTCTTGGGGGCTAGTGGACCGTTGAAATAATCTTTAACCTAACCATCTACGAATCCTCTAGTCTAAAATTATTGTTTCTATGTGATGATGACCAACCATTGTTTAAAGTTCTCTCTAATCTAAATGTTTTCCGGTCTGACTTGTATGTAGGCCACACAAGGTTTGATGACATCATGGGTTCATGTGTGTCATGACTGATGATGTCATTGAATCTTGACTAGTAGTTTATTTATCTAACTAGTCATTCATAAAATACTTTACTATAAGGCTAACAGTTGTAGCTACTTAATAGTCTACCCTGTTACAGTCAACGATGATGAAAACTCACACACAAGGTCAAGTATTTACAAACATCTCTAAACGTTTATCTACTATTTTGTTAAATTTAATTATAAAACTTGGAAGAACTTTGTGCTTTATAAAACAATTAAAAAGCGTCTTCCCATGATCCATATCTTGGAGCTGTCAAATCTTATCCGCTCTGCAATTTCTCAATGGTAATGTTTAAATATTTTAAATCAATACATCATCATCACACAAAAAATTGTCGCTAGCGCTGACAAGTGATGTAACTTAATTTACGAAACAAGCTGTTTTACAGAATATCCCTGACAAACGTGTCACCCACCAGCACACTTATAGATATACGACATTTTAGCCGTTACAACACCACCTTATGAAGGCTTTTGTTTGGCTGTAAAAGGTTTTTTATTTCTATCTCCTTCATAAGTTTATAGGACGGTCCTAATATTACCACGAACTTTATAACCCGCTGCAACCAAGTTCATTGTTTCAAATATGTTGTGGTGTACTGAAATTGATAAACTGATTCTCAGGTTACGCGTACTAGAGTGCCTCCCCTTAGCTTTGCAGTAGTGGTCCACCAGTGACCAACACTCAAGAGTATCTAATATGGGTCTCAAAGGTGTCTACCTTCGCACATGTTGACTCATGGCAGAGTTGTAGATATAATGATAATGATGCTTCTATCTTAAGATAGTGTTCACGTGTTCAGAAGTTAAGAACAATGCTGCATAGGGCAGAGCACCGTATACCTGATCCGTCGCATTTTGTGAAGAATTAAGTAATGGTTTTTGCTCATTCAAGCCCCCAGATGGTGTAAATCCATCGAAATTCCTTTTATAAGTATTTGCTCTATAGATGTAAATATATTTCTAGATGTATAAAGAGTCTTGCTCATACGTTTGCTTTCATTCCTATAATAACTGAATCAACTTTGATTGTTTTGTTTTAAAATGACATGTAGTGTCGATTCCCTGCTTTTAACTCACAACTAGTGACGTCGAAACTTTAGTCTTGCAGCTTCGTACCATGAATTGCCTGATAGCTTTGTCCCACGAACTTTAGACAAAATAAAAAGAACAAATGCCTCTGCTAAGTACATTTGTTTGGAAAATAAACAAGCGCATTGTCTCGTTGTCCACCCACCAATGTTAGCTTCTCTGAATAATTAAATTCTTGAGTATACACAACGTAGCTCAGGGAAGATGATTAGAAATCACGATTATTTTGCTGGGTATTAAACTTAAAAAAAATATATGCTTGGGCAGCGTGAGGGCAATGGCGTTTTTCAATTACAATTAACAAGGTACCTATATCTCACAAAATGATACTATATACTTGATGCACATGGGATGTATTCATCACTCATCACTGCTCCATTCGGAGTCTGGGGTCTCTGCTGATTTAGCATTTCTGGGCGAATTAACATAAAACAAAAACCAGGGCCTGTTGTAGTGGTTTATCAATATATTATTTTCATTTGTTGAGGTTGCCAGCCTCATATATATCCACTTAGCAAGGAAAACTTGACTAGGTTGATAATCCCATTCACAAACTAATATCAAACGTTTTGTACAGCTGTTGATGGTGTAGTATTGGTGTCTATTTCAATGTGTTTTACCTGATTAGACTGATAACCCCATTTACAAACTCATATCAGATGTTTTGTACATCTAATAATGGTGTAGTAGTGGTTTCTGTGTGAATGAGTTTGACTTGATTTGATTGATAACCGGATTCACAAACTCATAACAGACGTATTGTACAACTGTTGATGGTGTAGTAGTGGTTTCTGTGTCAATGTGTTTGACTTGATGAGGTTGATAACCCCATTCACAAACTCATATCAGACGTTTTGTACAACTGTTGGTGGTACAGTAGACCTGTACTCTCTTCATCTCTTCAGAGACCCCCGTAGCTCATTAGCAGACATACTTGTCAAGGTTGGCTGAGGGAGACTGAGTACCTAGGGGTTTTCCCAGAATTCAGTGGTGTCGATTCTAAGCAACAATAACAATCACATCAAAAAATAAACTTGTTTAAGGTCGTGTTTATGTATAACGTCTGTTCCTCCACCTTTGTAATATTTATGTCCGTGCGTATAAATAAGAGCCCTTGTTGTAAACATAATCGTCTTGGATAGCTTTTGCATTTTTTTACATTGTGTTCATGATATTGATGAAGAGCACTTTTCAGCTCTGACGACACATTTTGGTGCGCAAATCTACTATCGGCAGTTGTTCATATCATTTGGAATTGAAAACAATATATATCCCAATTATAACCCATCAGAGGTTGAACGGGATATTTATTTTCATTAATTAAAAAATATTAAAACTAATACAGATGAAAAACTTATGGCAAGGCACAAGCAAAGAAACAAAGTTATAACTGATCAGAGCATGTATATTCCCAGTAGCAACATACGGCTGCGAGACTTGGACCCTCAACAAAACAGTTTTAAAAAAGGTTACATCATTTGAAATGAAATGCTACAGAAGGATGTTGAGAATACCCTGGACAGAAAAAAAGACCAACAGAGAAGTACTGCACTCACTAAACATACAGGAACATTTGCTCATAAATACCATCGCAATAAGGAAGCTGAAATTTTTCGATCATATAAAAAGACATGATAGTCTGGAAAAAATAGTGATGGAAGGTATGGTCCCTGGAAAAAGGAGAAGGGGTTGACCAAGACGACGGTGGACCCAATACATCACAGAGAGTCTGAATTTGTCTTTGGCTGATGCAGGTCGATTTGCCCAGAATCGTGATGCGTTCAGAGCAGCTGTAATGGAGACAACGTTCTGGAAAAAATACGTCACATGATGATGATGAATTAAAAAAAACAGGTTGAATATATTTTGAAAAATATAATGATAAAATAAAATGAAAACATTTATATGTTACAACATTAAACAAACAAATAATTTCTTACTGCACATAATTTGTCCTATTTTATCCGATTAATGAACTGGAAATAGTTAATGCATAAAAGTATAAGTTTTATTTAATTTTGTATTTGTTTTTTTTATGTTCTTGTTACCCCTGCAATGTAAACAAAATGTTACCTCCCTTTACAACCTGTGGCAAGGCGTAAAGAAATCTGATTTCGCACGTGACCAGTGTTTGTGATTGTCTTATGTAATTTCTTCTCTCTCTGTTGTGTAGTTCATCATCAAGCTTTTGTAGTTCTTCAGTTCACCATGGTTTTTAAGTCTGTCTTGCCTCTCTGATAATAGACTCCGTGGCTGCTTGCAGTATCGTTATGTTCAGGCTTTCAACCATTTCCTTAATTAAACATATGTGTGTGTGAGTGTGTGCTTGTGTTAATACTTTTACAGAACCTGAATGTTACCATTTGTGTTCATACAACAGTGAAATAATTGTATTTGTGTTAAAGAAGAAAAAAAATATATGTAAAAGGCATAACAACAGAAATATTATCATGGACATAAAGAAAATGAGAGATGGAAATTGAAAATTCGAAAAAATAAATGAATAAACTGTATTGAGAAAATGTCTTATATCTTTCGTAATAATGGACCACGTGACTGCTGTAACTAATATTAACATGTGACCTGACTGACATGTCCCATAACCCTTGATTACCACTGTGGTGAAGTGGGATGTTATAAATATTTATAGGGGACTTAGTGTACTGACTGAGATCAGCTGTGAAGGTATATATATCTAATAAGAGTAGTGTAATATATATAACCTTACTTGCTACCACATATCTATATATCTCAGTCAGAATTATTCTGGAATAGTGTGATGCTACGTTATGTGTCTAGGGTATGAGTATGGTGAAGTGTAAGTCACAACAACAGACAGATAAACAATTTAATTTAATCCACTACTATTAACAACACTGTGACACTCACATACATATAACACTCTATGAGAATATCTTAAAGAAGTCACTCGTAACTTTTCAATTAACAATATGTATTCATTAATGTCATAAATGTGTATGTGTCCTGATTCAAATACAAAGGAACCAGGAATCACAATCAATGTTAATTACAAGTTATGTACAGAATGTATTAATATGAATCTGGGAGTGACATATATTATTAAAAATATCCTATGTGTGTCAGTTGTGTAATAGTAGTATGAGGTAATACTGGTTTTGTTTTGTTCAAGCTCTGTTGGTAGTTGTCATCATGACTTCAATAGTTTGTCTTAAGGAAATTAGTATTGGAGATGTTCTCAGTTCCTGATATTAAGACAATTAATTTCCCCTCTTAATATATTTTTACAAAGTCATTTCAAGATGAGGGGACATAATGTTGAGCTCAGCTGGCCAATTCGCTTATCTGGCGTGATGGCGGCAGGAAAGGACTCCTCTGCTCGAATTCTCCTCTGGGCTCGGGAGACACCTCACTGATAGCTAAAAGGACCAAGGAGTATGCTGTCCGACACTGGATTCAGCAAAGCTCTGACCAGGTGCTGCTCACTACCATCAAGACCACTGTCCCTGAAATCAAGAAGGATGTACCTTCTACTTCATAACTAACTTAAACTCTCTTGTTACACTGATCACAACACAGCACAAACATTGAGTTCAGAGCATTAGGCCAACTGTCAGCTTCATTTGAAATACTTTATTCCAGTATTACCCTTCTTAATGGTTACTACGCCTCTGCAATTCCAGCATTATTTCTTTCTATTCAATCATCCAGGTGTCAGTGTACTGTTTGGCCATTCCATGCCGTTTTACTTCTCTCCGACACCCTCTGTTCAGGCTGGAGCATTACAGGCTTTACCTCGCGTTGGCCACTGAACTACACATATATATACAGGCATAAATCAACAATTCACATTCAATTTTCATTAAAAGATATTGAATGGTTCAAGCTTACCACAATTCATACGAATAAACACAGATACGTTGATTAGCAATGAATTCTGGCACAAACTGGCACAAATTCCCATCTGCTTATCTTCCAGGCTTTTATTGAGCAAAATATAAGCTGGCTTCAACGCACTGATGCTTTATCAAGCTTATTTAACAAGTGGTTTCGAACTAACGCTCCCAAGTGTGTATATCAGCGAGTCTGACCAATGAGCCCCGTTTCGACAAGTGTTTGAAAAAATGTTACCTTTCCCCGTTTCCCCTAACAACCAAGATAGTATTTATAGCCCGACCAATCGTGGTTAGGCTTTCATTTGTTGCGCTCCAATCAATGGGGAGTTTACATGGTAGGCTATTTATGTAACGTAAGGTTTTTTCAAACACGTTATAAAAAAAATTTTATGAGCAGAAATGATTCCATGCTGTCAGGCATCCTCACTATTTTATTTTGGGTATAATTTATTAATTCCTGGACTATTTGCGTAACGTTTTACATATTATTTGTCAGCAAGCCCTAAGGAACCCAATTATCCAAATTTAAAAGAGCTACGTGGCTGCGTTCAAAATATGCAATTTCTTCTACCTCCTGTTTCGAAGATGTGCTGTCTGGGTACTGTTATGTTTTCAACCGTAAACCCATCTAATGTTATCTTTTCTAATAAGAGTTTTTTTATGATTTATAAACCTAACTCTGGGAAAGGGTAGTGTATTTTATCACTGTCCGTCTGAAAAAAAATTAGTGCATGTAGACTTACACGCATGATGGCAGCATTTGTGAACTGCGCGACGCGTGTTGCATGCGTTCCTGATTTTCAGCCCTCCCCTCTCTCTTTATCCTTTTGTCCATCTGTTCGTTCGTTTTGGTAACGTAATATAATTAATGTTAGGATTAATTTAGGTCATTACGCAGTACGTCTCAATGTTTTTCTTAGAAATGCAGCACACGTTTCATTGAAGAAGGCGGGTAATAATACAGTAAGCTTTTATATCAACGTGAAAGCGTTACAATTTGCAGACGAAGCAGAAAACAAGGGGGATTTCGAGTACATTCTTTGTGACAGCACTGTTATTTTCCCATTGCTCTTCTCTTTATTAATTTTATTTGTTAGGCTTTATATTTACCTAATAATTTATATATGTGGATTAGAATATTTCACGACACCTCCCCTCTTAAAACAGACATTATATGTCAGTCCTTTATTCTATATACACATAGAGAAATTTATTATTATTTCTGGGGTTTACGGTGATTCTCATCACACGGATGGCGGCTTAAAAAATCCGCTCCCAGATTGGTTTTTCCAGATATATACTCAATGCTAAAATTATATGGAGCCAGAAGTAAAGACCATCGGAGTAACCTAGAGTTCTCATGCTTAGCCTGTGCTAGAAACGATAAAGGTTTGTGATCTGTTTGCAACTTAAATGCCTTCCCATATAGATAAATATTGAATTTCTTTATTGCCCATATTACTGCAAGACATTCTTTTTCGCTAGTTGAGTAGTTGATTTCAGCTTTATTCAACTTTCTGCTAGCATATGCCACTGGGCTTAATTCCCCATCCAATGCATCTGATTTCTGTAGTAGAGTTGCACCTAACCCAATATTACTTGCATCCGTCCTTACTATGAATTCTTGACTTAAGTCAGGTAATTTCAAAATGGGTTTACTTGTGAGCTTTTCCTTCAATTCTTGGTAAGTCATTTCACATTGTGGTGTCCATGTAATGCGATCTGGATGTCCTTTACGTGTCAATTCCGTTAAAGGTGCACATATGGAATTAAAGTTTTTGATATACTTCTGGTAGAAACCACATAATGAGACAAAGGATCTCACGTCCTTCTTGGTTTGTGGTCTCGGGGCTTTCTGTAGTTTCTCTAAATTCTTTGGGTCAGGGGTCATGTTTCCCTGATAAACTGTGTGTCCCAAAAATTCCAATTCTTTACATCCAACGCAACATTTGGTTGGACGGGCTGTTAAATTTGCCTCCCTAAGTCGATCAAACAGCATGTTCAGAGAGTCAATGTGTTCCTCAAATGTTTCTGTTGCTATAAGGATATCATCCATAAAATTTGTTATACAGGGATTATTCAGAGGATCCAATAATTTTCTCATCATTCTAGAGAAGACACTAGGCGCATTCTTCAATCCAAATGGCAATCTATTAAACTCATAGTGTCCTTCTGAGGTACTAAAAGCTAGGTAGGGTCTAACCTCAGGCTTTACTGGAATCTGATAGTATCCTTTACTCAGATCCACTTTTGAGAAATATTTAGCTTTATTTAGTCTGGCAAACAGCTGATTTGTATCCGGCAATGGATCCACCTGTCCTTCTGTAATAGCATTCAGTCTCCTGTAATCTATACAGAGTCTATGTTCTCCAGAGGGCTTCCTTAAGAGTACAACACCGGAACTATACGAAGACTCACTGTGCGAAATAATTCCTTCCTTCAACAGATAGTCTATCTCTTCCTTCAAAGCTTTCTCCTTAGCAAACGGAATCGAATATGGTTTCATACAGACAGGTGTGGGGTCTATCAGTTTCATATCATATTCCAATAGGTTTGTATGCCCTGGTCGGTCTGTTAACACCTCTGCATGATTATTTAGAACCTGTTGCACTCTCTCTTTCTGAGTTTTCGTTAAATGTGTACTGATTTTCACCTGTGCTGCTGTCTCACAGGGGTGTAATGGATATTCAAATGATGAAAGTGGTTCCTTTTTCATCTCCATGGCGATGGACAAGGTCAACAAGTGTGTCTCTTCCTGATGTTCTCTTTCCAAATATTTCTTCAGGAGATTCACATGATAGATTTTTTCTTTCCCCTTCTTATCTATCTTATAATTTGTTCTAGACACCTTCTCTAAAACTGTATATGGACCCTGCCATCCAATTTGTAACTTATTCTGACTCCCAGGCAAAAGAAGCAGTACTTTCTCTCCCACAGCCAAATTTCTGTCTTTCGCCTTCCTGTTATAATAGGCAGCATGTTTCTTCCTGGCTTGTTTCAAATTTTCATTGGCAAGTTTCCAGCCAGTTTTCAACCGAGTGGTCAGCTCATTCACATATTGGTATGAAGATGTAATGTTTTCCTCTGCCTTTTCATCGGTCCACGTTCTTAACAAAGCTACATATGGACCTTTAATTGTGTGGACCTATTTGTCCATGCACCGGTATGGTCTCTTCCACTCGAAGCTTTATAGTGATGATTTTTCCTCCCAGAATTTTCATGCACAAAACGACCGCTACCAATTTTTCTTTTGGGGCTTTCTCCCCTCTTAAAATTCTTGATGAGAGATTTCCTCCCTACATCCTCTTCCTCCAGTTTGTTTAAGTCCGATTGAGGGATTTTCGGCTTATCCTGGGGTAAGACATCCTTTTGCACTCTCCGCATAGTGGCCATTGTAAAACAGTTAAGTGAAGCTTGTCCGTGAAAAGGGGCTTCCCATTCCATTTGGTCCACTTTATCAAAAATATATTTTTTTTATTATCAGGCCTAATTTTGCCCCGTGGCGTGTCCAGGTCCTGATCCATGTTCCCACTTGTGGGTGTTCCCTCATGTGCTATGCTACACCTTTCTACAAAATTCTCAATGTCCCATCTTGCTTTGGGCCAATAATAATTGTGAGCCACCTTTTGAATGATGGTACCTATTTTCTCATGGTCCCCATCTGGTTTCACATGTAGGCTCCTTATTAAGTCTGTCCTATATCTCTTTGGAAGAACCAGCTGTCCGTGACCATTGGATCTAACTCTAGTCTTCCTATACATCAACTTGTTTTTCATGTAAAAATCTCCCTTGCCTGGAGTTGTATGACAAGTTGACAATTTTCTGAAACAAGGCTTGAGTGTTTTATCCCCAGCCTGTGCCTTCCTCATCTCTTCTGGAGTGGTATCTAACATAATATCCTCCTCCTGTCTTGAGGTCGACCTGACCTGAAGGGTTGCCATATACACAGGTTTCCTTCTGCAACGGTCAGTGTCATGATTGTCCATCTTACAATTCTTACACCACCTTTTTCCTTGGTTGAAAGATTTTCTTTCATCATATTTCCTTTCATCGAATTGTGGGAATTTATTTTTATTTTCATACCGTGGCCTATCAAATTGGTGCTTACCTTTATTTTGATCCTTAGGATCAAATTTATTAAAGTTCTGTGGTGCCTTAAAGTTATCCACTTGTTTCTTTTTATTACCTGTTACCTCTGCTTGAACTGCTTGATACCTTTCAGCAACATTTAGCAACTCACCCAGCCTCTCTGCACCTTGTTCCATGAGAAACTTTCTCAGGTCTGGAGCCATGGACTCTCTTAGTTGCTCTATAAGGACCATTTCCTTAAGATCTTGGGTTTTCCCCAGAGAAGTCCATTTCTCCAAGTATGTCTCTATTCGTGCAGAGAACTGGTGATAGGTTTCACCTGACAGTAGTTTAGCATTCCTAAATTTTTTCTATAAAATTCTGCATTCTTTTCATATCTTAACAAAAGAGCCTGCTTTAGCATGTCATAATTTTCCTGATCACCTCTGCTCATTTTTGCAAAAACTTCATAAGCTGCCCCACGAAGTCCCTGAGATAACTTTAAGCTCCACCTTTCTCTCTCTAACCATACGTGGTAGCTAATAGTTCATACCTATTTAGGTAGCTCTCAATATCATCGTCTTTCTCAACAAAATGATCTAAATGAAAATTCATAGCTGAGGTTGAGGCTCCTTGAGTAACCGTAGCATCAGAGGCAAAGGGACTGGCACCATTTTCAGGAGCATGGCCTTGAAACTCAAACTCCCTTAGTCGTAACTCATGTTCCCTTTGTAATCTTTTATCTTCTGCTTCCCTTTCTGCAGCTAATTTCCTCTCTTCCCTTTCTGCAGCCTGTCTTCTTTCCTCGGCTTCCCTTTCTGCAGCTAATTTAATTTCTTAGCCTCTTTGTCAGCCTCAATCTGCAACCTCTTAGTCTCAGCCTCAGCCTCAAACTGTAACTTCTTAATTTCCCTTTCAGCCTCTAACCTTCTTTCGGCTTCAAACCTTCTTTCTTCACGTTCAATAAATTTGTCACATTCCGTCGTGACATAGGCAACCATAACTTGCCCATCTAATCCTAACTCTTTTGCAGTCTGAACCGCAGCAGATCGAAATTTGGCCAGGTCCGCCATTGTCTATTATGTAAATTTATACAATGTCTAACCAACAATTCAATCTCTAATGGACAACACAGGCACCGTGAGCTCAACCTTATTTAATTCCACCCAAGGATACCTTTTAATTCTTATATTCCCTGAAGTGAATTACCCCCAATATTTTTAATAGTTAAAGATTCAAAATCCCAAGAGCGAGACCCCAATATATGTGGTGAAGTGGGATGTTATAAATATTTATAGGGGACTTAGTGTACTGACTGAGATCAGCTGTGAAGGTATATATATCTAATAAGAGTAGTGTAATATATATAACCTTACTTGCTACCACATATCTATATATCTCAGTCAGAATTATTCTGGAATAGTGTGATGCTACGTTATGTGTCTAGGGTATGAGTATGGTGAAGTGTAAGTCACAACAACAGACAGATAAACAATTTAATTTAATCCACTACTATTAACAACACTGTGACACTCACATACATATAACACTCTATGAGAATATCTTAAAGAAGTCACTCGTAACTTTTCAATTAACAATATGTATTCATTAATGTCATAAATGTGTATGTGTCCTGATTCAAATACAAAGGAACCAGGAATCACAATCAATGTTAATTACAAGTTATGTACAGAATGTATTAATATGAATCTGGGAGTGACATATATTATTAAAAATATCCTATGTGTGTCAGTTGTGTAATAGTAGTATGAGGTAATACTGGTTTTGTTTTGTTCAAGCTCTGTTGGTAGTTGTCATCATGACTTCAATAGTTTGTCTTAAGGAAATTAGTATTGGAGATGTTCTCAGTTCCTGATATTAAGACAATTAATTTCCCCTCTTAATATATTTTTACAAAGTCATTTCAAGATGAGGGGACATAATGTTGAGCTCAGCTGGCCAATTCGCTTATCTGGCGTGATGGCGGCAGGAAAGGACTCCTCTGCTCGAATTCTCCTCTGGGCTCAGGAGACACCTCACTGATAGCTAAAAGGACCAAGGAGTATGCTGTCCGACACTGGATTCAGCAAAGCTCTGACCAGGTGCTGCTCACTACCATCAAGACCACTGTCCCTGAAATCAAGAAGGATGTACCTTCTACTTCATAACTAACTTAAACTCTCTTGTTACACTGATCACAACACAGCACAAACATTGAGTTCAGAGCATTAGGCCAACTGTCAGCTTCATTTGAAATACTTTATTCCAGTATTACCCTTCTTAATGGTTACTACGCCTCTGCAATTCCAGCATTATTTCTTTCTATTCAATCATCCAGGTGTCAGTGTACTGTTTGGCCATTCCATGCCGTTTTACTTCTCTCCGACACCCTCTGTTCAGGCTGGAGCATTACAGGCTTTACCTCACGTTGGCCACTGAACTACACATATATATACAGGCATAAATCAACAATTCACATTCAATTTTCATTAAAAGATATTGAATGGTTCAAGCTTACCACAATTCATACGAATAAACACAGATACGTTGATTAGCAATGAATTCTGGCACAAACTGGCACAAATTCCCATCTGCTTATCTTCCAGGCTTTTATTGAGCAAAATATAAGCTGGCTTCAACGCACTGATGCTTTATCAAGCTTATTTAACAAGTGGTTTCGAACTAACGCTCCCAAGTGTGTATATCAGCGAGTCTGACCAATGAGCCCCGTTTCGACAAGTGTTTGAAAAAATGTTACCTTCCTACGTCTCCCCTAACAACCAAAGATAGTATTTATAGTCCGACCAATCGTGGTTAGGCTTTCATTTGTTGCGCTCCAATCAATGGGGAGTTTACATGGTAGGCTATTTATGTAACGTAAGGTTTTTTCAAACACGTTATAAAAAAAATTTTATGAGCAGAAATGATTCCATGCTGTCAGGCATCCTCACTATTTTATTTTGGGTATAATTTATTAATTCCTGGACTATTTGCGTAACGTTTTACATATTATTTGTCAGCAAGCCCTAAGGAACCCAATTATCCAAATTTAAAAGAGCTACGTGGCTGCGTTCAAAATATGCAATTTCTTCTACCTCCTGTTTCGAAGATGTGCTGTCTGGGTACTGTTATGTTTTCAACCGTAAACCCATCTAATGTTATCTTTTCTAATAAGAGTTTTTTATGATTTATAAACCTAACTCTGGGAAAGGGTAGTGTATTTTATCACTGTCCGTCTGAAAAAAAATTAGTGCATGTAGACTTACACGCGGGATGGCAGCATTTGTGTATCGCGCGACGCGTGTTGCATGCGTTCCTGATTTTCAGCCCTCCCCTCTCTCTTTATCCTTTTGTCCATCTGTTCGTTCGTTTTGGTAACGTAATATAATTAATGTTAGGATTAATTTAGGTCATTACGCAGTACGTCTCAATGTTTTTCTTAGAAATGCAGCACACGTTTCATTGAAGAAGGCGGGTAATAATACAGTAAGCTTTTATATCAACGTGAAAGCGTTACAATTTGCAGACGAAGCAGAAAACAAGGGGGATTTCGAGTACATTCTTTGTGACAGCACTGTTATTTTCCCATTGCTCTTCTCTTTATTAATTTTATTTGTTAGGCTTTATATTTACCTAATAATTTATATATGTGGATTAGAATATTTCACGACAACCACAGACGATGAGCGCTTGCCTTGCAGTCGCTACTTTTATATTTTGAGTGAAAGAAGAACTCACGTAGAACAGGGATATACTGAAAAGGGATTGCCGTAGACCAATATTGTCTGCCACGTTTAAAATACAGAATGTTACAGAGATTAACACGAGCACTTTTCGGTTCTGACATAACATTTTCTTGTGAAAGTAAGATTATTGGCAAGATATTAGGATTGAATTACTGTACAGCAATTTTATTTACTACATTAAACAAATACTTCTAAATCCTTATTTTAAAATTAATTTAGTATTTACACAACAACGAATCTAATGCATAGCGAATGTGAGTATGTTATGTAGTGTTTTCACTGTCGTATGTGTGAGTAGTGTGTGTTTGATTTCCATCAACTCTGAGGCCTGTACAAACGTCAACATTCTGGCACGGCCTGTATGTCTGTTACATAATTTTGACAAACAGATTTGGAGCAGTTGGGATGTCACAGCATAGATTACCAGATTTCTCAACTTTTTTTCATATTCGTCTTTCGGTCTCATATAACGACATCTATTTGTGTCACAACGTTGGCAGGCTGTCTCAGGCTTCTCTCGGTAACCCTCACGTGGGTTGGTGAAAGGCGCGTTGTCAGTCTGCTCTTTTTGTGAAGCCGCCATTCATAAATGATGTGTTCTTCTGTGTACAGTCTTCTCCCTCACGTCCGCATGTCTGTCTGTTTGATTGTTAATTTGTTCAACAGATGGTATTTGATTTTACAGTAGCCGGCTCTTAATTTAAATACTATTACTTGATCTCATCTTGGTAAGGAATATTATGTCTCTGTTATATCTGCCTTTGTGTGTTGTCTGTCATTTGTCTTCGATGATATTTCGTATTATTGCTATTATAACTGTGCTTCCCTTCCTGAGTTTTGAAAATTGTGTCCACTTTTCGTGGCCAGTCTGTCTGCCTTCACGCTTCCAGAAATATGTCTATTTAAGTATTACAATAATTTTGACTTGTGTTTTTATTCAGATACACAGAAAATATAAGCAATTGAAATTTTAATTAACCGATATACACATTATGAATATATGATTAAGAAGGATGCAAATAGCACTAGTTAAGTGTATTATCTTTAATATACATCATATAACCTAACTATAACCAGCCTGGGTTTCTACACTACACTTGTGTTTATTAATGGAACCACACATTGTCTTGTGGTACTCGAGAATCTCGTGTACTTTCACTTTCGTGAATTTATATCAGGTTTCTATTAGAGCTTCTGAGAGATTTTCTAATCCGATGTTTTTATGGTTCCTTACTCTCAACAACATTTCTGAAGGTCACAATAATGTCAATGACTTCCATGTTGTCTTTCTCAGCCAGCCTTGACCTTCAGGCCTCTTGTGGTTTCCGATGTGTTTCTGAGGAGACAAAGAATGTGTCCACTCATCTGTCAGGCATGTCGTAGAAGGAGACAAAGAATGTGTCCACTCATCTGTCACTCATGTCGTAGAAGGAGACACAGAATGTGTCCACTCATCTGTCAAGCATATCGTAGAAGGAGACAAAGAATGTGTCCACTCATCTGTCACTCATGTCGTAGAAGGAGACAAAGAATGTGTCCACTCATCTGTCACTCATGTCGTAGAAGGAGACAAAGAATGGGTCCACTCATCTGTCAGGCATGTCGTAGAAGGAGACACAAAATGTGTCCACTCATCTGTCAAGCATGTCGTAGAAGGAGACAAAGAATGTGTCCACTCATCTGTCAAGCATGTCGTAGATGGAGACAAAGAATGTGTCCACTCATCTGTCAGGCATGTCGTAGAAGGAGACAAAGAATGTGTCCACTCATCTCTCAGGCATGTCGTAGAAGGAGACAAAGAATGTGTCCACTCATCTGTCAGGCATGTCGTAGAAGGAGACAAAGAATGTTTCCACGCATCTGTCAGGCATGTCGTAGAAGGAGACAAAGAATGTGTCCACTCATCTGTCAGGCATGTCGTAGAAGGAGACAAATATGAGATACAGCATAGCGCTGGTAACCTCACTACAAAAAATAAATTGCTAAAGAAACAACTGCTGTATTCTGTGATAAAGATCACACATTTATTAATAATGTCTTTATTTACTTGTTTCAACCTGACCACACAGTATTTACCTACACGGACATTAGATTACTTATACTCACCTGTGTGGTGCTCAACTCGGAATTTGACGACAGATTTAGATAGAAGAATAGAGAAATTAGACATAAGATGTTATAGAAATATTCTCAGACAAACGTCCATTGACCGTGTATTAAAAAAAACACAATCAGAAATGCTATTGGAACATATAAAACACGTACAGTTTAGATGTGAACAAAATGTGAGCACTCGAAAACCGTTTATTTATAGACTTTCTGTGTCGCGCTAATCATACTGGAACCACATAATAGTGATAACATATAACAAAATACTAAACAAACAAGGCAAATACTAATCACATACAGGAGAAACATATAAATAAATCGTCAAACCTCCCCTCTCCCACTTAAAAACAGATATTTTCAAGGGAGGTATCTTTGTAGAAAAAGAAACATTTATATTTAAGAAAATAAATAACTAAAATAACAACTGACGTCATTGGACGATTTTTATTTTCTTCTCATTTGTTTCTATTGTCTTTGTTATTGTTATTGTTGATTATAATAGACGTCATTGCACTCCGGGCAAACCTATAGGTGCTCAATCTCCCTCTACAAATGACGATGGGTATGAATGTTAATTGTTCCTGTTGTGCACTGGTTGTATACACGACAGAAGCATTCTTGTATACAACCATCCTTGCAAGTTTTACGTTTGATGACTGATATTGGTCCCGAGCAATTCTGTTGTGGGTTCATTTTAGGTTTTATCTTCAAATTTATGTCTTATATTTAATCTTTATTTTCTTCCACTTCTTCGACCTAATAAGTTTCTGTAGCTAGCCGTTTGGTAGAAGTAGTAACATTCGCTTTTGTATTCGTGTCAGTTACTTCAAATTTATTTCAAACTTGAACAAAACTTATAAATTGAGATATTTGATTCAACGCCCGGGCACAATGGGCTAATCACCTGTTTGCCAAGTCACTTCGATTACATGTCCCGCCCATGGGCCTTGTGCACTTGGGTCCCCTCTACACCTCGTTTCACGGGGTAGAAGAGGTTTCGATTATGAGATGAGATGATGAGATTCAACGCCTTGACTTGGCGACCTTGCGTTTATATTCAGCGAAACGTGTACTTGAAATGAATAAGTTTACTCGACACATACTTTTATCAAAGAACGACCAACGTCAATATCAAACAACGATCATAGTCCTCAAAGACGAGCGAATCATTTCAAATAATTTTTCTTTAGTGCACAAATACATTGACATCTCCTTTGCTTCTTAACGATACTCCATGAGTCAAGTATATATTCATAACGTACAATCAATTTCCACACACATGTCATCACTTTTATAAAGTCCAGACGGCGTCTATCTATTTATAAGCTTCGTTCAAGAACTTTGGTATTATCCATAAATCAATGTAATTCTCCTATAACTATATTCGATTCCTCGTATCAGTCCATTAGGACATATTCCATTAATCCAAATACAGGAGATTATAAATACACTCAAACAGAATCCTACATTCCAGAGACAGCTGTCTTCTAAACACTTGGTAAACACACTGCCCAGTTACTAATACAAACATGCTGACGTCATGTTCGCGGATACGCATACAACTGAAACTGAGTCATGTCTTTTTTGTGCACCGTATCTCAAAAGAAATCGATCTATGTAGGGCGCAAAAAGACTCAACAGTTGGCCAAGTCGAAACACCCTAAAACAATGATCACACATAAGGAAGGGAAACCCGAAACCTGTAAACAGTAAATAAATATTAGACAAACATAAAGGTATGTTTTCAGGCACTCGTAAGAAATAAAGAAGTAGAAAACTAGACAACAAAAAAACAACAGACGTGATTCGGTGACGGAGTATTGAAAGGTTTATTTTAAATGTTTGTGTATGTCTGTTAGCTGACAACGAAAGATTTTGAAAGATATCCGTATATTTACCACAAACACAAAAATGTTGTGCTAAAAGAGCTATTAATTCATTAGTAAATTTTATTCCATTGGTTTTTATTTACTCTAGAATACTGATCAGAGAACCACAAATGGATGAGGTCCAGTGTGGCATCCGAGCAAACCGAAGTACTCAGGACCTTATCTTCACACACAGGCAGCTAAATGAAAAGGCCCTAGAGTGTAAAAGTGTAATGCATCTTTGTTTCTTGTGTCTTTAGAAGGTTTTAAGTAAGATTACACTGGTATACACACATTTTGGTGCCTTACATTTTATAGCTGTTTTTGGGTAATTTTGGGTTGCAGATTCCAAAAATGTAATCAGATTTTTTCTATCAGCTCTAGCTTTTGAGATAACTAAGAATGACCATATCAGTAGGGCAATTGTTTTGTACAATCCTAGAGTTAGATGCTATCAGTGGCATTTTGACTTTAGTCTGCATTCATATTATATGTAATTACTGTGCATATATTACCAAAAATGTAATAAAACTTTATCACTAGCACTTGTTTAGTCAACACGCAAAAAGGATCTTTTCGAGGACTTCCTGGAATGTGATATGCCCGGACAGTCACGCTTAAGGGTCCAACGGTAATCTGCCATCATGTGGGCATCCCAAAGTTCCTGGTATCTCTCTTCCATTGTTTTTATATCTTGGTGAAATCTTTCACCTTGCTCCTCACTAAATTCGCCAAGATTCTTCGGAAATAAATGTAAATGGTTATGGAGGTAGTGCAATGTTATGCTCATGTTGCATCCAAGTTCACAAAAACTCGACAGCATGTTTCCAACTAATTCAGAATAATTGTCTGCTTTAAAGTTACCCAGAAAGTTTTGCACTACTAAAACAAATGATGACCAGGCTGTGGACTCTGTTTTGTTCATGGAATCAATAAAATGTGGATCATTTATTAACTTTCTAATTTGAGGTCCATCAAAAATTCCAGCTTTAAGTTTGTCTATGCTCAATTCTGGAAACTTTCTGCATAAGTAATTAAAACAGGTACCATCTTTGTTCAGTGCCTTAACAAATTGCTTCAACAAGCCAAGTTTTATATGTAATGGTGGCAGTAGAACTCTTTTTCGATCAATGAGAGGCTTATATACAATATTGTTTTCTCCAACTTTAAATTCATCCCTCAACGGCCATTGTTCCTTTGTCCAGTGCATATCTTTTGCCCTGCTATACCACAAACATATAAAGCATGGATATTTGGTGAATCCCATTTGCTGGCAATAAGTTCATCATTTTAAGATCTACACAAACCATCCAGTTATGTTCTAAATACTTCAATTTTTCCAGAACTGTGCTTATTGTAGCATTCTCCTCCTTCATTGTAGTAGAATGAGAAATTGGAATTGAGCCATATTTGTTACCATTGTGTAAGAGAACACCCTTCAAACTTCTTTTAGAGCTGTCAATGAAAAGTCGCCACTCATCTGGTGTATAACTTACACCCATTTTGTTAACAAGACCTCCTACATTAGTACAAAACACAAGGTTGTTTTCTTTACAAAAGAATGGAACAAAAACTTGCTCTCTGCTGCGATAAAATGTAACCTTTGTTTCAGAAGTCAGTAATTTTTTTTTCTTTCAATCTTGAAGCCAAAAGTTCTGAAGATTCCTTGGAGAGATATAGATCTCGGATTAGATCATTTAGTTCAAGCTGGTCGAAGCGTTGAGCATCTGAAAAATCATCTTCGAAATCACTATCACTGTCACTTGTCGTTCCACATGCCACTGCGGTCTCATCTTCTAGCAGGGAATCCGAAATCTGACTGAAAGTTGGAAGTGGTATGTCATCTCCGTGTGGAACAGGTCGCCTAGCAGAATCTAAATCTGGATATTTCACTTTTTGTGATTTTTTCCATTAATTCCCTTAATATTCACAACACAGGAATAACAGTCATCACAGTGGTTCTTGGCTCTCTCCAAACCATTGGAATTCCAAATTTTAAACATTTTCTTTTCCCACAAGTCCACTGTCGCAGGTGTTCAACACATGTTTTGCAAACAATATGAGGAGCCCAAGACTTGTCCTTGTCACCTAGTTTTACTTTAAAGTAAGCAAAGTATGCCTTTTTCACAAAAACAGTAATATGCTTCCTATGTTCTTCTTTGAAAGTGTACTCTCCACAAATATAACAAAATAAATGCGGTGAAAGAAAACATGCTCTTCTTGAAGATGATGCCATTCTCTGTTAGAAGTGTAATAAAATAAGTAGCATACTAACATGCATGCAGTGGCTTAAAATCCCCCCAAAAAAAACCAATTCTGGGAAGATTCTTGGAAAACTGAAAGTAAACAAGCAGTTTTCTTTTGTAAAGGACTAGACAGCAATAGTTTTTTTTTTTTACATAGCTGTTGCGTGATAAATTCTCGCAACATCGTTTTATTACAATATCTATTTTATAACGCAAGGGCAACAACTGCTTGAAATTTATAGTTACTTTTCTCGGTAAGCATTTGTCTTCTCGCGTTGGTATTGAATGCAGTTGAGTTTTGAGCTGGGGTCATTTTGCGCTGGACTGCGCATGACTTGTCTTGCTTCTTGGTCGATCGGTTTCCGCCCACCACTAGTGGAGCGAGCGATTTGGAATGGCGAAAGAGATGCCTCGTTGAAGAGGGGATCTCCGCTATTTTTTTTGTTCTGTCAGGGATGTGTAGTCCTCTTAATGGATATTTCGTTTATTCGAGATAATACCTCTAGTGTTTCCCACATGTCGGGAGGCGTGATATTTCTGTGTATTTCCGGAAGGCAAGGTAAATTAACATTTTCATTAACTCTATCGATTTTTGGTCGTGAACGATTTCTGGCTCATAGCCTGTCTTCGAAAGTCGTCGTCACGAGATGTTTTCCTAGCTCACATGTCGCTGTATTGTGCTGCATCGGTTGATGCAGGTCCCAAGGACTATTACTTGCTACTTGGTTACCTGAACTAGGTTTGAAAAACCTTTGTTATCTAGAGGATATTTTTGAGGACATTATTTATACTTCGGCAGACGTGTCTGTCTTGCTGAAGTCAGACTAAGGAGAGTGAACTGATCTCATACATCTGGTTATCTCCTGGCTGTTATAGAAAAGGATGGAGTTTTCCACCTGACTACATTTACAGCACTATGAAATATAACATGCATCTGACTCATCATTGTAATGCTGTCTACCGTCTATTGCTGTATTGAATGTTGCTGTGATAATGACTGTTTGATGTGTCTACATATTCGCGTAACCATTTTGTCACTGTGGCGTCCACAATAAATAATGAAGAAAAACGTCAACGGCTGTTTCAAGAATCATTGACTTTATACGTCGTGAGTTTACTGACGTCCTATGTGGATTGCCCTGTTATTTTTGTATGAACATTTTTTTGACTGAACACATCTGCACACTACACAAAACCAGACATGCGGATACCATCCATCATCATATGGCATCACGCATCATTTGGTGGCCATAAGCTGGGTTGATCTGGTACCAGCAAACACGGGGTCCCTTACCCACTTCATTTTCAACAAGAATTCATCAGCATCCTTCAAGAAATTAACATTCTTCAATACAGTCAACATCTTCACCATTTTCAAAGTACTCGGCGTTGCCCGGTAAAAGTCAAAATTTCAATTTTTTGACGGAAACAAGAATTTGACAGTACCCGGCGTTGTTACATGTTGCCGGATAACTCGGACTGCTGTTATCTTTTACGCAAGTCAAGCAAGTTGCTGCTGTCAAGGTTCCAGTGCTGTCGTTTTTGTGAAGGTCAAGTGCCGGTTGAAACGGGTTGTTTTCTGAAGAAGGCCAAGTACCGATTTCCATCAACTTACTTTTGGATTAGAAGGTCAAGTGCCGAAACAACTCAACACACAGTATGTCAGAAGCTCAAGTACCATCGTGTTAGCAGTGGAAGCAGTTCAGATGTGCCATCATCGTTGGAGCTTCGCTCTTTAGGACGTTGATTGACATCCGTTTTTCTGCTGTTCGACGATTGGAAGCCTATAAGTTAAGTGGCCTGTTTGTATGTAAACTGTGCCCTTATACTTCTGCTGAGTCTTCTGTGTATCATCTCATTCTATATGTTATATGTCTATATGTTATTCGTATATTTATATGTTTATATTTCAGCGGGTTCTCGGTTGGGTGGTGTCTCCGTTAGATTATGCCACGTCATAGAGGTCGTCTATTGTGAGCGTTTTCTGTAGGGTTTGCAAATTTCCGATACTGGAATTTGCTAAGCGACTTCTGTTGCTATTTATGTTAGCTGTGATGACATGTTTTAATATTGTTTTCGTTATTATTTCGCATTCTTTAGTTTTGTTTTGATTTGTTTGTATTTGTTAGCCTACTCTTGTCTATAATTTAGTTTCATACAACATTTTTGTTTATACACTGTGGTGTCATGTATTTTGTTTAATTCTAGCGCAGATATCGTCACATTTTTTGTGATATTTCATTAATTTCTGCTTTATTTTTAGTTGATTTCTGCGAACGTTTTTGTATTGTTGCTGATCTTTGTTATTGTTTACATTGTTATTGTTTACATTGTTTGCATTGTTTACATTTTCAATGTTTACATTCTGCATGTGTTTACATAGTCATTGTTTACAGTTATAGTAATTAGTTAATGGGCTATGCTAATGCACTGTTACTACTACACTGATGATAAATGAATGATGAATAGTGTCGTGCACTATTGAATGAGAAGTGCACTTATGATCAAGAATTGATTGGTGATATTTCATATACAAGTTCTTTGATTGGAGACTTGTTTCCCACAGAGACTGGGATAATATAAGGTGATGTGAATATACAAGTGCTTAATTAAGACTTGTTACACTTAGGTTTGAAATAAATTAGTTAATTATTTCAGGTTTTGGACTCATATGTTAGACAACATGTCTACATTTGAGCACTTTATTGAGCAGGGTAAATTGCTTGGGAAGACTGGTGATAAGTTAGAAGAATTTGCAACTGCTCGATATGATAAAGCAATGGAAGCTGAACAAAAGAAACTGCATATGGAAGCTGAACAAAAGAAACTGCAGATGCAGGTGGATGAAAAAAGATTCCAAATGGAAATGGAAAAACAAAAAAGGGAATCAGAAGCTGAGGAAAGAAAACTCCAGCTAGAGGCTGAAAATAAAAGACTTGAAAAAGAGGCTGAAAATAAAAGACTTGAAAAAGAGGCTGAAAATAAAAGACTTGAAAAAGAGGCTGAGAATAAAAGACTTGAGAAAGAAGCTGAAAGACTTCAAATAGAGGCTCAGGCTGAGGAGAGAAGATTACAGAGAGAGTCTGATGAGAGGAAAGAGAAAGCAAAAATGGAACATGAAGAAAAGGTCTTAGCTTTAGAGTTGGAAAAATTGAAATTGATGAACATGAGTAATGGTAATGATTCAAACAAGGGTTCATCTTCTGGTAAGGCTAATAATGATACTTTTAAGATTAAGTTACCAACATTTAGTCCTTCCAGTGATGACATAATGTTCTATCTGGACAGATTTGAACAAGCATGTACAGCTCATAACATAGACAAAGCAAAATATGTTTATCAGTTATCAGGGATACTGACAGGTAAAGCTCTAAGTATATTAAATATGGTGGATGAACCTGACAAGAACAATTATGAGGTTGTCAGGGCCGCTCTGTTAAAGAAATATCAGCTTAACGAAGACGGCTATCGTCTACAATTTAAAAACATGTTACCTGAAAATGGAGTTGAATTCTCCGAGTTTATTGCAAGAATACGCATTACTTTCTCACGATGGGTTGAACTATCTAAGACGGAAAAAACTTATGAAGGACTCATGGACTTAATACTTAGAGACAAAGTCATGTCGTCTGTCAATGAGTCTTTCCTTGCTTTCCTTCATGAACGTAAACCTAAAACAATAAAAGAAATGGAAGATTTCTGTTGCCAATACGTAACTGCACACCCACACATAACCATGGGTAACTCTAAGGTGAAAGAAGGTTTACCAGTTGCTTCGGCAGCTCCGTATGGTCAAAACTTTGCTCGTAGATTCCAACAAAATTTTGATAGAAAGAGTAGCGGTAATTTCTGTCAAAATCATGGAAACCAATTTCATGGTGATTCTTCTTCGAAGAATTGGAGACAACCTGATAGTAAAAACTTTGACGCTGTCACTGGTTCTGCTTTTGACTTTGAGAGAGCAAACAAATGCCCCCAATGCAGTACTTTATTCGAACCGGGTACCATAACTACTTTGAGTTGTGGTCACCCACTTCCCGCTCTTCCTGCTGCTGTTGCGCATGACGGGAGGGGTTCTTTAATTCTACATAAGGGTCTTGTTAATGATACTCCGGTCTCACTACTTTTCGATTCCGGATGCACCACAATTGGTGTTAGACAATCGCTTGTAGATCCATCTTGTGCTACAGGAAGGGTTATTAAATGTGTCACATTTGGCGGCACTCTAGAAAAATATCCTACTGCTGTAATTCGCATTGCCACTCCTTTCTTTACTGGAGATGTGCATGCTTGTCTCTTACCTAATCCTATTGCGGACCTTATTATTGGTCGTATTCACGGAGTTAGGGAGTGTACCCCACAGCAGATTGCTGCTTGGGAAGATAATAACATGCAAGCTACAAATGCAGTAGTTACAAGAGCACAAGCTCTACAAACACCCGAAACTTCACTGAATAGTGATAATGAAGTTGATAGCCAAGATAGTCACTTAGTGATCACTCGTGACTCTTTCATAAAATTGCAAGAAGAAGATCCTTCTTTAAAAAAATTCTTCATTCTTGCGAAGAAAGGTGATCCGAATCAGGATACAAATAGAAAATCTTGGATTGCAATGAGAAACGGCGTACTTGTACGTATGGTACAAGATTCGACTACGTCGGCACATTCGCAAATTCTTGTTCCCAAGAGCATGAGAGTGCAAATATTGCAACATGCTCATGACTCGCAATGTGCTGGACATATGGGTTTTTTCCCGTACGAAGTCGAGAGTCCTTGCGGCTTTCTTTTGGCCTTTTGTCAATAAGGACATTCGTATTTACTGCCGATCATGCAAGGTATGTCAGGAGGTCAAATCTAGAGGACCACGACATGCTGCGCCTATCCAGGCTGCTGACATTCCTATTCGGCCGTTCCAGAAAATGGCCATAGATATTATTGGCCCTTTTAAGGTCAAGTCGGCCAGAGGACATCAGTTTATCCTTACATGTGTCGATATGTGCACACGTTGGCCAGAGGCTATCCCTCTTAAGAGCATATCTACTACAGATATCGCAGATGCTCTTTGGTTGATATTTTCTCGCTTGGGGTTCCCCAGAGAAATATTATCAGACCATGGCACTCAACTCATATCTGACACTATGTCACAGGTAATGTCTACCTTACATATTGAACGATCTCTCAGTAGTATCTACCATCCTATGTCTAATGGGTTAGTTGAGCGTCTGAATAGAACGCTCAAGACTTTGCTTGGTAAGATAACTGAAGATCATCCTCAAGATTGGGACAGGGTTTTACCCGCGGCTCTCTTTGCCTATAGAGAAGTCCCTAATGAACACACAGGATTTTCTCCCTTCGAACTTGTCTTTGCCGCGCGTCCACGCGGCCCTATGTCTTTATTACACGATCTCATCACTGCCGATGATATTAGCGATGAAACTCAATCCTCATATGAGTATGTCATTGCTCTTAGACAAAAGATCATTGAGGCATGTAAGCTAGCAACTGCTTCATCAGAAATTGCTAAAGAGAAGGCAAGACAGTTTGCTAACAAGAATAGATGTCTACGACAACTTTGTCCAGGTGACAAAGCATTCGTCCTACTCCCCAGTAGGGAAAATAGACTTCTTATTGCATGGAAAGGTCCGTATGCAATAGTCTCTCGGATTTCCGATGTTGACTATGTGGTAGATATTGATGGAAAGCATAAAACTTTCCACATAAACATGCTTTCGGAATTTCACGAACGTCCGGACTATTTGCTGCCTATTTTCCAGGCAACGGATGATGCTCCTGCACCTCACGGTCATTATTCATCCCTGTCTGTCATACAGGATGAGGAAGCTACCTTCTCTGATGTCAATCTTCCCCTTCCGGTGGTTCCATTACATTCCACGGAATCTTGGAAAAACGTTTCGGTTTCTCCTAATCTTTCTGGGGACGAACATCGACAAGTCTCGTCGATGTTACAAACATTTCAGGATGTTCTCACTGACATTCCTGGACACACAGATGTCATAGAACATGACATAATTCTTACCGACAATAATCCAATTAGGGCTAGGCCGTATCCTATTCCTATACACTTTCAGTCGCAAGTGGAAAAGGAATTGGATGAAATGATTCAATTAAATATAATTGAACCATCGACTTCACCATATTCTTCTTCCATGGTTATTGTCCGGAAGAAGGATAAGAACATACGAATTTGTGTTGATTATCGCAAATTGAATCAGGTCACAAAGTTCGATGCTGAACCGATGCCTTTGTTAGAAGATCTACTGATTAGACTTTCTAATTCTAGATTCTTCACTAAACTTGACTTGTCTAAAGGTTATTGGCAAGTGCCTTTAGCAGAGCATGCCAAACCTCTTACTGCTTTTTCTACACCTAGGGGTCTATTTCAATGGAATGTTATGCCTTTTGGTCTCATGAACGCCCCTGAAACTTTCGTTCGCATGATGCGTCGAATTCTGTCACATCGTTCGGATGTCATCGCATACTTAGATGACATCTGTCTCTTCAGTGATACCTGGGAAGATCACTATTTAGGGTTATATGACTTACTGTCCACTCTACGTTAGAATAATTTGACAGCAAAACCTTCTAAAGCTTTTGTTGGTTTTGGTGAAATCTCTTTCCTGGGTCATCGTGTTGGTCATGGTCTCTTGAAGACAGAAGACCACAATACTTCCAAAATACTGAACATCTCTGTTCCTAAAACGAAGAAACAAGTTAGGAGTCTCTTAGGTTTAATTCAATTTTATGGGAGATTTATTCCAAATTTATCTTCGATCATGGCACCTCTCTCAACATTGTTGAAGAAAGGTTCGCCTAATCTGGTCCGTTGGTCTGAAGAATGCCAATCTTCACTAGACCAAATCAAGAATCTATTTTCTTCTCCTCCCATCTTAAGATTACCTACTCTTGATAGGACTTTTGTTCTTCGGAGTGATGCTTCATCCACTGGGATTGGAGCAGCACTGATGCAAGAATATGCAAATACTCTGCATCCTGTTATGTACATTTCTAGAAAACTAAATGCGGCAGAGAGGAACTACTCGGTTTTAGACCGTGAGTTGTTAGCGATGGTTTGGTCAATTCTAAAGCTACAAAGATTCCTCCTGGGCGCACATTTCATTCTAGAGACTGATCAGAAAGCTCTTACAGCTATTCAGACTAAGAATTTGAAGAGTTCGAGATCCACTCGATATGCTATAGCTCTTCAACTTTTTCACTTCACGGTACGAGCTATCCGTGGTGCGGATAATGTGATGGCTGACATTTTGTCTAGATGCCCACATTACTCTAACTAATACTTCTGTCCTATATTCCTATATATTACAGAGTCATAACACACCTATATTACTACAATAGATTAGCACATCTGTACTCACTTTATATGTACACACTATCGTGCTTTGTTGTCATCTTCTTCTGTTCGTTTTTAAGATGATAGAGGAGGACTGAGTAGTTAATATAAGGGCCGTTAGTTTACTAAACAGCCACAATTATTAATAATGTATTGTACCTTATGAAGCATATTAGTTATTAATTAGCATTATATTGCTTGTACTTTCTCAGAATGTCATTGTTGAGCTGAGGACTTACCTTACTAGTATCAAGCATGACGAGTTCTAGATTGTGTACTTACCCTCGGAATACCAGAGCATATGTCCTGGATCGTCATGTAGTTTAACTTTACTATGTACTTATGTCATTACATGTCAAATAATGTACTATTTAAATTTTCCTAACAGATTTGTACATCCATTTTTAAAGACAATATTAGAGTATGCTGTTTAATGATGATTATGGTAACTTGCATACGTATATTGTGTTTACATGCTAACGTGATGTGTGTTGGTGACACCTCCCCGATGTGAATATTTTTTGAGACATATTTATTTTTCTGTTGAGGTATATCCTCACCAGACACTCTATATTTAGCCTCATGTTAGGCAATTTAATTAATTATCAGCGCATAATTCGTGCGTTTTGAGCCGCTTTTCGCATGCTCTTTGATATTTAAAAAAAAAAAAAATATGTTCCACATTTTTTTTTTATCGGGAGGAGGTGGTGATATGTTGCGTGATAAATTCTCGCAACATCGTTTTATTACAATATCTATTTTATAACGCAAGGGCAACAACTGCTTGAAATTTATAGTTACTTTTCTCGGTAAGCATTTGTCTTCTCGCGTTGGTATTGAATGCAGTTGAGTTTTGAGCTGGGGTCATTTTGCGCTGGACTGCGCATGACTTGTCTTGCTTCTTGGTCGATCGGTTTCCGCCCACCACTAGTGGAGCGAGCGATTTGGAATGGCGAAAGAGATGCCTCGTTGAAGAGGGGATCTCCGCTATTTTTTGTTCTGTCAGGGATGTGTAGTCCTCTTAATGGATATTTCGTTTATTCGAGATAATACCTCTAGTGTTTCCCACATGTCGGGAGGCGTGATATTTCTGTGTATTTCCGGAAGGCAAGGTAAATTAACATTTTCATTAACTCTATCGATTTTTGGTCGTGAACGATTTCTGGCTCATAGCCTGTCTTCGAAAGTCGTCGTCACGAGATGTTTTCCTAGCTCACATGTCGCTGTATTGTGCTGCATCGGTTGATGCAGGTCCCAAGGACTATTACTTGCTACTTGGTTACCTGAACTAGGTTTGAAAAAACCTTTGTTATCTAGAGGATATTTTTGAGGACATTATTTATACTTCGGCAGACGTGTCTGTCTTGCTGAAGTCAGACTAAGGAGAGTGAACTGATCTCATACATCTGGTTATCTCCTGGCTGTTATAGAAAAGGATGGAGTTTTCCACCTGACTACATTTACAGCACTATGAAATATAACATGCATCTGACTCATCATTGTAATGCTGTCTACCGTCTATTGCTGTATTGAATGTTGCTGTGATAATGACTGTTTGATGTGTCTACATATTCGCGTAACCATTTTGTCACTGTGGCGTCCACAATAAATAATGAAGAAAAACGTCAACGGCTGTTTCAAGAATCATTGACTTTATACGTCGTGAGTTTACTGACGTCCTATGTGGATTGCCCTGTTATTTTTGTATGAACATTGTTTTGACTGAACACATCTGCACACTACACAAAACCAGACATGCGGATACCATCCATCATCATATGGCATCACGCATCAATAGCCTTATATAGAAAATATTGTAATAGTACAGGGTGACCCAAAAAAAAAACGGACCCTCGCGAGCACAAATAGTGCGCGCGCGGGCCCGTTTCTTTTGGGGTCACCCTGTATTAATAAAATACAAAAATGTCTGTATCTCAAAAACTAGAGCTGCTACAGACAAGTAAATGTGATATTTGGATTGAGCAGGCCTCATTTATGTACAATCAAGAGTAAAATGTTTGGCACCAAAAAAAAATTTTTTTTGGTAGGGTATTTTTGCATGTTGACCACACTTAGGCTATTAGCAGCTAATCTACGCGGTAATATCTCTATCTATGGTTAATCATGTATTTGCACGGTTTTTCATTGTTAATGAACATTACATATTTAATACGTCACCGGGAGTTTATGACGTAATCCGTTTTGCACTAATTTATGCAAACGGTTGGTTCAAGGCCTTTTGTCTTTGTAGTCGCCGCAGAAAAAAGTACTTTTATTAGCTCCAGATATCGTTCAGGAATATTTAACTGTACGTGGCATTAAGTACTTCAAGGCCGCCACTAATTGTTATTGATGAAGATGAAGTCAGAGAGGAGGTTTGTTATAACCTATTACGGAATGATAAGATATTGCAATGTCTATATTATCTGTCCCACATTACTTGGGTGGATTGAACGCCGCCTTCAGTACAGCGGCCAGTTTAGTATTGACCAGAGAAGACTATGGAAATGATTCATTAACATGTATGTAAATGATAATAATGCTCATGAAATTAACTTTACTTATACTTCAATACTAAACGTTATTATATGTGGACCCATCCACCAATGCATTCGGCATTAATCAATGAACTGTTTGTGTCACCTGCACCTCCCCACGACATTCATCATGTTATCAGCACGATACATTGAAAGTACTGTTACAAAAACCATCTCTACACGATCTTAGACTGTCTTCACAACCACCATCTGTAACAGTAACAGAAGGCATTTGACAATGTCCCTTGGAGAGAACTTTGGGAGTGCTTGTCAAGGAAGAACAAGCCAGCACATGTGATCAATGCTATACAGAGCTTCTACAAGACTTGCAGAAATTATTTGAGGACAGCAAACGATAGATCAGAAGAGTTCAGGAAAACCACAGGTATAATACACGGTGATATTCGGTCAATTTATCTTTTCAAACTCCTCATGGACGAAGTCATCAAAGCATGTGTGGAGATGACAAGAAAGTATTCAGTGGGGTACTGGAAGATGAGACAAGTCTGTATTTCAGAGCTGACATTTGCTGATGATGTTTACCTGATTGCTAAATTAGAGGCACATTTTCAATCCGATTTCCAAGTCTGGAAGGAAGAACTGGAGAAGAGAGCGATGGTTATCAGCGGTTCCAAATAAAAAACAATCGTGATTTCACGAGATGGAAAAATGCATCATATTATGCTTGGGAGACCAAATACTAGAGCAAGTCAACAACTTTAAATACCCTGGATATATCATAGACTGGAAGAAAGGCATCAAAGAAGAGTTGGCTACCCGAAGAGAGTCAGCTGGAAAACTATTTAAGGCAATAAATCGAGGACTCCTTAGCAAAATAGATATTGGAAAGAGGACAAAGATCGCTGTACACAGCTCCACCTGTATATAAAATCGTGACATATGGATGCGAGTTATGGGAATGACTAAAACCCACAAACCAGCTTCAAACCTCAGACATGTGATTGAAGAAGGTGGTTGATGTAACAAGAGACATGGTCCTCAACCAAATGATTCGACAAGGCCTCAAAACCCGGCCCTGGCAGACCCCAGTAGGACAGTCCAACTTAAGATAGTCTGGGCATATATGCAGAATGGAAGAAGGTCGGCTACCGCGACAAATGTGGGGAACCAAAAGCCAGGAATTCAGGCCTCCGTGACGACCCAGAGTTTGCTGGGAGAACAATGCTTGACAATCCCTGAATGACCGAGGACTGGATTAGAACCAGGCCGGGAGGAAGACCGCCGATAAGACAGTATGACGTTCTTTCTAGCAAACCTCTACACCCCAGGGTAGAAGACGAACGACTAAGTAAGGTTTTCTTTCCGTATCTTCATAGCCAGTGCGTCTAGATAAGTTTGACTACATCCAATGAATGTAAAATAGAATGTATAAGAGTGAAATGACTTCAGGAGAAATAGTGATATCATCAATACATGAAGCAGAAAAAGCTCGCTGTAATTCTAACTCGTCATATTGTGAGGCATTACTGGCTCGTGTGATAACATGTCTGTATATTACTATATTTTAGTTAGGGGAGATAACTTTTGTCTATTCAAGGGAAAACATTTTGTTAATAAAAACTTAACATATGTTATAAAAATGTTCCATCTGTTTTTAAATCTGCCTAATTATGCTTTTTATTTTTATGGCACAATTAATTATAAACTACGATCTTTAGGACTACTGGCAATTTCTATAAAACCTGGGTTTTTCAAATGTAGCATTTAATACGCAATTTAAAGAGCTGCACTTGATACATAAATTTAGGGGCGAACACTTACAGGTGCTGTATCCTTTTAATTGTAACAATCGAAAAAACCTCTAATAAAAAAAAAAAAAACGTTTCTTGTCGCAAAAGAACGCTCTTCATCAATCTAACGAATATTTTTTTTATTACATAACATCCTAAACAAATGAACTTACAAGCGCTGCTCTTTCAATTGCGCACCTAGATACATATTGGACTGGCGTGTCGCCAGTTACAGACAAGAGCAAGATTAATGAAGTTTCTGTTTAGATGCACAATGACTTTATTTACGTGCTTTTCGTAATTTCTACGAGTGCTTCCAAATACCAAGAGATGTTTAAACCGTCACCCATTAGCTTTATTACTTCACATAAGTTGTGCTGTTCTAACATGTAGAAGTTGATTTCTCGACTTACATAATTGAGATTGTGGTCAACATTAGGGTCGACACCGGAGACACATTTTATTATGGTGGCAGGGTCTCATGCAAGCAGATTATCGTATTCATTTACGTACGGTAACCTAACTAGATCTGTTGGAACTGGAGTGAAGGGTTCAACGTACTCTACAAACCCGATAGTTGATAAGAAATTTAGAGGAAAATCTATAGCATTATTTTTATCTTCAGAAATATGTTAAACCTCACCGTAATACTTCAACTCCTCGCTATGACTACAAATTAAATTCTGTTACAGACATATGTACACGACTGGGACATATTAGGACCATGCAGACGTCTGTGTTTTTCGAAAATCACAAAGTTAAAGGGAATATCTGTATTTACTTGTGTCATCCTGACCACACTGTATTTACGTATGTGAACATGTGATTGTGAGTACTGACATACATGATACGACACTTGAACATTGACAGATGAGTTAGAGAGTATAGTAAAATCTATAGAAATAAAATGTGTGAGAAATATCCTGGGAACGTTGTACATGATCGTGTAACAAATGAACAGATAAGACACACATAACAAGCTGTGTGTGGTAAATGCATGGTCACATGATGCGGGACAAGTTAAAACAAGTGACGCTGTCTTTAATGTTGCTCACAACAGTTCAGTCTATTTCGGGAGATTTAGAACATTTTCTCCACATTCAACATTATTGTTCTCACCCTCCCCCCCCCCCCCCCCCCCCCCCCCGCCGCCTCCTTTTCATGTCTCTTCCGTTATAACTTTTTTTATTGCTACTGTATGTATATGATTTATATATATATATATATATATATATATATATATATATATATATATATATATATATATATATATATATATATATATATATATGTATATATATATATATATTGTCTACGGCATATACAAGCGTACTGAATGCCTGAAACACAGCAGATGGGAAAGAAAAATTAGACGACGCTGACAGACACTGGTCGCATACAAAATAAGTATATTAAAATGTGATAGGGTGGGCGAGAGATGGTAATGCTGTTGTGATATGTGATCACTTTCTTGCACACTCGCACCGACCCGAATAACAATAAAACTCTGAGGCAGGGGCTGTATTTATTCATACAACCACCCTGTCAATGACCAAAACCCACAGAGCAAACTAATGAACAAACATTAAACAAGTAAGCAAACAAACCAAACAACACACCCAGACAGTGCTCAATTGCTAACATGAAACACAAACTAAGCACTGACTAGTTAAAATAATAATAAATAATTAATGAGAGTCATCGTGCTCTTACCTGCCAAACGGTCCGTTCTTCCACGCTACCTGAAACACACATTTTGCCCACACATCCATTCTCGTACATGTCTCTGTCCATTTCCATGTACGAAATAGGTTCTTTCTATATTCTAACAGCCGTGATCTGAACTTAAAACCCCTAGTAAAACCTATCCACACATTATTCTTACGAATCTCTCATTTCAAATCTAAATTATAATGTCCTAAAAGAAATCTCATTAGGAAACACAGATATCTATTTTCTCAAACATTAGAACGGACTCACGCTGAATATAATTCAGCTACAGGGAAATAATGGTAATTTCACTAGGAAATAATCGAATCTACGTTAAAATCAAACGTGTACTCATACCCTGTGCAAACTTCTGCTTACTCTGGGTGTCTCATATCTTGCCTCTACTGCGAATCTCACCAAACTGACCACTTCTCTTTCGTCAGAAATTTCACACACCAGCGATAAGGGCTCACGCAGTCACGTGGCCTGGGGCTTTATTGTGGCCCTCGCGCAGTCACGTGGGCTGGCGTACTCGTTGGAGCGCGCACATCGAAAATATATGGGCGTGAAACATATAAATATGACATGAACTTGAGGGGGGCCTCTGGGGCGTTTTTATGGCCTCATCACAAAAAGATGACTTCTTACTTGACCATTGATTTCTTACGGGGGGTCAGCTTGTTGAAAAGTAAACAATTTATTTTAAAATGTAACTAAAAATGTAAATACATATTTTCTTTTCTCTAAGCTAAGCCAATTTAAATAGAACAATTATATCAATCTTATAAAGTACGACGTTATTGTTTCTAGCAAGTCTGGAAATATCTGCGATGTTTGATTATTTCATTATGTACTTTGATGGGCCTGTAGTCCGTGGTGGGAAATCCGGATGGGACTTCTCGGCTAGTGTTAAGGGCAGGATTGCCGATGAACATAGAGGTGCTTACATGACAACAACATCCAGCATGAGAATGAAGGTAGAGGCAGCCCAAAAGTGGCTGTCTGAAACTTAATTAACAAGGGCAGTTATTGAGTCAGAAACTCGGCCCATGCATTGGAAGGTCCAAAATGGATGGCTACGGCATGAATTGAAAACTTCCATAGATGATTCGAATCGTTATGAACTGGTATGGATCTACTGACCTGGTCATGCGGTAACGACGGATCTGACAGAGAAGCTTCAAGAGCCCTTAGATTGGGTTCATTGGAAATGGAATAGATCAATCATGAAGTCTAAGATTGCTGGAGTGTGACATTAGCTATAAGACAGGCAGTGATGCATCCGGCGTGTATACAACCAGCGCCAAACAGGAACAATCAACATTGCATCCTCTCATACGTCCATCTCCTTAAGCAAATATCGAAGCCGAGAGTGAGCACATATGGGTTTGCCCGGATTGCAATGACGTCTATTCTGAATAATAATAATAATAATAGGAAGAAGAAGAAGAAGAACAAATAATTATTGCATATTCACAGTATTATGTATTCAAATATCAAATACATCAGCCATTGAATTATGTGTCTTCTTTTTTATCCTTAACCGCCGACTGTCAAATCAGTTAGTGTTTAGAACTGTTTCTGGGTGTGAAGTAGCTTGGATATTTTGATTATTTTGTACCTCGAAACACCTCTCAACTATGAATACATGTTCACACCATTGTTTATGATGATTGTTGATGTTTTAACACACACTAGAAGGACTCATATAAGTGTTCACAAACAGTCACGACATGACGGCTCACGAAGTCGTGGTTTAACGACTGTTCACAATGATCTTGTATCCTTTTTGACGACGTTGGTAGAACAAAGGAACAGTCAGTGGGATTTTGGCTTTTGAGCAAACTAGAGGCGTTCTGCCTTCTCTGGAGGTGTGTGTGTGTGTGTGGCCCATGCAATTCTATTCATGAATGTGGAATCATTATTGATTATGTATATCTCAACGTGAGAAATCTTTAGGAGTTTGATATATTCCTGTAAGCTTAAGGCAGGAGCTGTGTAACTCCCTCAGTGAAGGCTGATTGCAGTATGTCCGTTCGTTAGAGAACAGTTATACATAAACGAAGTACGTTATCTTCATAGAAACTACGGTTTCTAATAGCATGGAACCTGTCTGGTGACAGTCCAATAAACTACGAGAGCGTATTTGCCCGTGAACAGAGACTCAAGTAGCCAATTTGTTATTTACAAGTCACTGACAGACTTACGTGTGCTATCCGCACAAAATTCATTACATTTCTTACTAGAAATCACAAGCAGGATTTCTGAAGTGCCAAGCGTTCATATTGGCTAACATTGACTTATATTTTGTATACTGATTGTGAACTGTAATATGTCGTATAATGGAATATCATGTATTACGTCAATAAATTGGAGAAGTCGTCTATGCCAGGCGTCCGAGAAAATTTGAGTTAAATGTGGTGTTCCAGAAGTGTTGTGCAGTCTGTAATATTGTGGGCATTGCCTAGTTTCACAGAATACCTCCTAACACACCATCAAGTAAGAGAAGCCATCACCATACAACAAAAAGTCCTACAGACAACTTACTAACACAACACGGGAAGATTCACACCACCTTCTCAACATTCACGAATGTAGAGAAACATTCAACATTAAAAGTTAGTAAAGAACCCCGCGACATTAGTGGAGATACTCTATCGCATTAATCTTTGTTCGCAACAGTCAGTGACCAGCACGCCTGCAACAAACTGCTTCTTCTTTTCACGGTCGGCGACCATCCTTCATGCAGTAACACAGCTCTGGTTCATTATTTGCATCTCATCCTTTATAGTTCTCCGCCAAGATGTTCCTGGTCAGCCTCTTTTCGCTTTCCCTCAGGGGGCCATAGCAAAGCTAATCTTGTAATGACATCGGGTTCTTCTCTAAGGACGTGAACAATCCAGCTCCAGCGTCTATCAACTATGACGGCGTGCATGTCCTCTTGGCTGCTCCGATTATTCGGTCAAAAAAGTTGGAGAGGTGTTGAAAGTGGACAACTTCGACATGTCCTTCTCTGTTACTCTCCTGCATTCCGCGCCATAGAGAAGCACAGAAAGTACACAGTTCTCATACATCATCAATATTTAGTATCTGTACTGCACTGAAAAGACGTCCAGATGTTGTTTTGACTTGCAAAAGCTGTTCTCGCTTTATCAATTTTGTTGTTGACGACTTTGCATGTTCTCCCGTCTGATGTGACTATGCATCCTAGGTATGTAAATTTGTCTGTTCCAGCTTCTGGATCATTATTGATATTGGCTCAGAATTGCCCACATTGAGTGACATCTTCTTCTTCGTCTTCTCGTTCGCTGTTGTTTAATAATTGTCTTCTCAAGAATTCTAGTTCCTGGGATGTTTGTTTCTGAAGTTAAACGTTCGTCAAGACTCCCAACCAGCTCTGTGTGGATGGGCGACACTGTGGGCCAATGTTTAGTGCACAATTGACTAAGCATGTGGCAGTCTTGCATGATATGTTCGACTGTCTGTGCTGCTTGTCCACACGTGCAAAGAGGTGATGGGACCAATCTCAGTCTGTATAAGTGACTATTTAGTCTAAAAATAAACTAGCAACCCACTTAATAAACATCAACCCACCACCCCAATAATGGGGTCCTCCTGGTCCGTATTAAACTATATTTATTAATTATAAATTTGTTTTTGTATTCCAAACATATGGCGCACATCTGATCAAATCATATGCAACAATAGGAACATATATTCAATTTGAGAACATAATTAAGGTGCGAGCAACGTAAAGTTGAAGAATCTTCACATGCCTAGTAAAGTATATATAATTAGTGTAGCGTCATCTCCCTAATAAGAGTAACTGCGAATGGCCTATTCTTCACCAAACGCATTTTCCAGAATCTGTTTATCATCAGAGATATGGCGTTTGCATAGGCCGTACGAACTCCCCCCAACAGCCTCAGGCTAATGCTGTTGCTGACTGACTTGACGGCTACAGAATGAACATGGGCCAGGAGGGTCCCAGGTTTATGAATTCAATAGATAAACCAAATACCGACCAGCGACCCTGACTATATGTGAGCACGTTAGATAGAGAAGGAAAGGAGGGGAAAGATCAACCAGTGATAAACAACGGCATAGAGTCCTGACCCAACGACCCCTCACCCCTTGCAGGCTGGCAAAGGCCTTATAGACGGCGGCTGTACACCGCCTAGGTCTTCTGACAAAGACATAAGGCATTAGCAATCAGTGGATGTGCTGACAAATAAAGCCGCTCTAAGCCGAAGAGATTCCACCCCCATTCCTAATCTCCCCACGAGCCCCAGACTGACCCGCCTACGGCACCGTGCCGCCCGGCTGCTGCAATTGGGGCTCGTGCTAGAAAAACCCAGGTCCGGTTACCGCGAGCCATTATAAATCCCGCACGAGTTACGACTCAAGGGCAGCACCGGGTGCGTTACCACCTAGTGGCCCCAATGCTCATGACAACTCAATGCCCCTCATTATCCTTGCCAGCCAACCATTGATCAGTACCCCCGCTCGGATTGACCAGCTGTGCTGGTCAGGATCCCTCAAATCACACCAAACCCCCAGCTAATGGGTTTTCAGTGAGATCATTTAGACCCATTTTGTTGAGAAAGGACGATGACATAGAAAGTTTTTTAAGTAGGTTTGAACTTATGGCCTTAATAACTACATATGGGGTTAGACTCGCGAGAAAGGTGGAGCCTAAAGTTATCCCATGGGGCTTTAGGGGAACAATCTTTTGAAGTGTTTGCAAGGAAAAAATGAATAGTACGGAACGACCAAGCCACAATTTTACGCCACTGACCATGCTAAAGCAGGCTCTGTTATTTCCAGCCATGAAAAGACATGGTGAATTTTTATCCCATAAGAAGTTTACCCCCCAATGCCAGGCTTTTTGTCTGGGGAGACATACCCCCCAAATTCTCTGCCCAGACTCCTAAACATCTATTTGGGAGAAATGGAACTATGCTCTGGGGATCGAGGTTCCCCAAGGATCGTTAAAGAAATGCATTCATGATAGAGCAATTAAAGAGAGTCCAATGGCTCCAGACACCTGGAGAAAAGTTTCTCAACCCATGGAACAAGGTGCAGAGAGGTTTGGGTGAGGTATTGAAATGGTCGCTGAGAGGTATCAAGCAGCCCAGGCAGACGGTAGGATGGCACTAAAAAAGAGAAACCATAATATAGAGGAATTTTTAAAGGACCCACACGAGCACTTATAATAAATTTGAATACTCCAAAGAACAAGGTAACACAAGGTAGGGACAACTATTTATGATAGGCCACCGCGAATGATTTATCGTTGAATAGAAACTCACAGTTCAATGGACCACCCAAGGTATAATGAGAAGAACACCCTTTAAACAAAGTAAAAGAGGTCCCCGTGTAATGGCTCTGTTTAGGAAGGCCAACTCTTAACACCACAAGTTTGTACAAGGAAAACCTTCTAACATTGGCTGCAATCGAAATCGGGGAACCCGAGGATTTCTAAAGGTTTAATAGCCTACTGGACATCAGGAGGACCTTATCCCACCACCCATACCCCCTAGCCCCAGTTTGTGAGGATGTTATTTTTAATGGGGCCACATAAGGTGCCTTTATGATACAGGTTTGGATTATGATTCAGTTGTGAAGTCTAGCCTAGTGGACCCAAGTCAGTATACCACAGAAACAGTGGAAATACAAGGGGCGACTAAGGACGTACCACTCATGACACTTCCCATCGCAAGGATAACGGTGAAAACTCGCTATGTGGAAGGAGAAATCAGAGCAGCAGTGATAGATGAACCAATCTAACCCTCTGATATTGGGGTGTAGATACGTCTTCTTGGGGAATCCCGAGAAACCTGTGATCATGGCGACAGTGCAGACCAGGTCACAGAAGAAGGAGGAAGAAGGTGAACCTATAAATGCTCATCCAGAGGATATGAGGAAGGCGCAGGCTGAGGATAGGACACTCAAGCCATGTTTTAAAAAATTTGCCCAACAAATGTCACACACTCTCACCAAGCAGGGAGATTATTATATGAAGAACAAATTGTTATACAGGAAGGGCTGGAACTAGAACAAATGGTCCACAAGCCTAGCTGTTCTTTGCCTACTTCAAATATAGGGAGAAAGTGATGGGAACTAGGGCATGCGATTCTCCTTCAGTGGTCACTATGGGGATCAGCGCCAACACGTGACAGCGTATAGCTTGTCATTACTTCTGGCCAGGGATAAACGTTAAGAGATTATAAAAAGATATGTAAAATCCTGTCCAGAATTGTCAAAAGGGTTAGCTCACAAAGACATTGGAACTGCGTCCTGCAGCAACTTCTAGGACGTACATATGCCCATAGTGGGAATACCTTTCTGAGCAGGGTTGCAGTGGATTTTGTGGGAATCCTTTCTCACTCGGGAACCAAAAGGAGGAGGAAAAAGTTACATCCTTACTCTGGTGGACACGTTGTTCTTGTTGGAGAGGCGGTGCCTGTCGTCAATCGATTCGAAACATGTTTGGCAGAGGCATGGTTACAATATCACAAGATTAGGATTCCCGCATCAAATCTTGACTGATAATGGCTCACAGTTCAAGGGGAAACTAACGGAAGAAGTTTTTAAGCTATTTCAAGCCAGACACTTTCATTGTGTGACCCTACCATCCTCACACGGGTCACTGGCCAGTAGAGAGGTTCAAATGGGACTTATCATTTCCTATCTTCTGAGGGAAGCTGGCACATGAGAGGAAAACCGGATTTGTTTTTGGGGAGTCAATTTTTGCCCGCCCGCGATTGTCGCGTAGTTCTCGGTGATGTTTTTGGGTACCAATCTTAGTGCACACCGGTGGAATGGTCTACCCGCAACCCTTGTTATTTTATGGGCGGCTAATAAAAGGTTTATTGGGAAAAGCCTTATTAAAGGACTATGGACTGTATGACAGTAAGGCGAAGAGGAGACTGGTCGTTCCTCTAGCAATCAGAATATACTAATGGTGAACGCAGCTGTTCCACTCGGTCTGAAAGATGGAGTGGACACACTGGGTCACCAAGGCATAATTTTGAGACCAAGTCTGGCCGTAAACATGCAGGCTTATTTCAATAAGGAATGGAATAGGATCAGAGATATTGGATGTTGGGAGAGAGAGGTACTGCTTCTACTACACGGCACGCCAAATAAGTTAAGTTGCCCCACAAATTGGGATTGGCACATGGTCCCTATACAGCTCTAGAGGGAAGGTGTTCTAAGAAACGAAATGATAAGATTGACAAAATAGGGGATGGAGATGGAAAATAACCATGTAAACCTTTTAATAATGTATCTGGACAGACAAATCCAGGGAGGCACCACTTACTGACTCTTGGCTATCGCAACCGAATTGGAAAAAAGGAACCATCACCTCCCATGCTATACCCATTGCACCCATGTGAGACAGCGCACAGGTAAAAAGTCAGTAAAGCCACTGACCTTAAAAATCAGAGGGAGGAGTTCAACAGGTTTTGGGTGGAACATACAGTATGTGTTAACAGACAAACGGGGCATACAATATGCTAGCGTAAATAGAAGCTGGGGACTCAACACCAATCTGTAAGAGAGTCCATTCTGTTCCGTTTTCTAAGGAGAAAGCATTGAAAGAGGATATAGATTTATTGTGAAAGAAGGATTATTTCTCACAGTGATCTCCGTAGCAGCTCAAATGTAGTTCTGTTGCGGAAACCGTCTGGGGAACATAGACTGTGCATAGATTACAGGAAACTGAATGCTGTCACAGAAGGACAAGTGGATCCATTACCAGACACAAAACAGTTATTTGCCAGATGAGACAAGGCAAAATACTTTTCGAAGTGGATCATTAGCAAAGCTATTACCAGATTCCAGTGAAGCCTGACGTTCGACCTTATTTAAGCTTTTAGCCCCTCGAAGGGCATTTGAATCAACATGTTGCCATTCGGATTGAAAAATGCTCCTAGTGTGTTCTCTTTAATTATTCCAAATTTTGAATCCCTTGAATAATCCATGTCAGCACAATTTCATGGATGATATCCTCATCGCTTACAGAAACATTTGAAGAACACGTTACTCTCTGAATAGTGCTATTTGATAGGCTCAGAGCAGCGAATTTGACTGCTAGACCAACAAAATGTTGTATTGTATGCCAACGAGTGAATTTCTTAGGACATACTGAAACATGAACCCCTGATCCCAAGAACATGGAAAAACCTGCGAGAGCACCTAGACTCGAACTAAGAAAGACGTTCGATCATGTCGTGTTGTTAAGAGGGTTTTACCAAATATATCAAAAAGTAACTCTCTATGGGACGTCCTCTGATTGACTTGACTCGCAAAGAAATCCAGATATCATTGTTTGTCACGCAGTTGAATTGCTTCCAAGAGTTAAAGAAAAACTCACTATCAAGCCTATCTCAAATTGCCTGATTTGACTCAGGATTTGTTTGTGGTAAGACGGACGCAAGCAATGTGGGCCTGGGCTACTTGTTGCAAAGGTCCTCTTCACCCAATGGGGAACTGACCCAGTCGCTTATCCTAGCGCAAGTTGAACAAAGCGAACAAGGTAATTCCACAAGCAAAAAGATGTTTAGCGTTAATCTGGCGATAAAAAAGTTTTCCAATCTATCTATATGGGAAACATTCGAGTCCCTAGACGATCATCATCCTCTCGTATTCTTATCACACTCTAGGCCAAGCATAAAACTACCAGAGTTAATTATATGGTCTTTATTACTACAGCCAAATCATTTTACCATTGAATATATTCCGGGGTCACAGAACGTCGGTGCAGATTTTCTCAGTAGGCACCCCTGTGATCAATTTAGAGTATTCAGCAGCGTAAGGAGTTGACTTTTACTATGAGTATCACTGGTTTGGAACTTGCATAGTGCATGTTCTCAAGTGGCGGAGATGTTGATGGAATACATTGAACAGCGTTAAAATCTCCTCCATTTATAAAGATAAAATTTAAATAAATTGTAGGGATAAAATATAGTTTAAGTTAAGCTGCGGCTATTTCGCCTACGCCCACAAACGCGTGATTTGGTAGATCATACAATCGTTTCTATGCCACTGGAAAAAGAAAAAAACAAATTATAACATGGGACGCGAAGGCCTATCGTTTAACGGTAGGAAAGGAGAAAAGAAAAAAATGTATGCTGTCTGCAAGCGTTTGAATCGAAGGCCTAACATACGCGAGAACTCGTAGTTAGTGTTTGAAATACGAGGTAAAGTAAGAACATGTAGTCAATTGGTTACGAAAACAGAACTTAGCTCTTATTTAGAATGACGTTAAAACTCCTCGAAAATATCTGGACAGCACATGAAAAGAAGTGAACGCGTGTAGTAAAGAATGTCAAGACAAACATGGAAAAAATATTGAATTGCCTTATTAATAGGTATAGAATCACAATATTAGCTATTTGATAGCCTATCTGTTTCCTGACAAATAATATGCTTTCATATAAAAAACGGACAGAAAATTCGGAAGTTATTGACAAAAGACTGATTTGTTCGATGCAGACTCGCAAACACATGTTAGTTTTTTCGCATTCACTAAAGTTACATTTGAGCTCCTTGAACGAAGGCAGAAAACCAAGTACATGTAGACAAGG